>JAGGCT020000035.1:4533308-4561452 GCA_017654935.2 Phymorhynchus buccinoides
GCTCACGCATGGCCATGCGTGACGGCGATTCTTCTATCGAAGATGCCGACGTTCCAAACCGGGACGAGAGGTCTGTTAGGACCGTGGACGGAGTCGACTCGGTTCCGTTCTCCCGGTCTGAAAGATCTGAAACCCACCGGTGAGGACTCGCTTACTGTGTGAGCGGGGGAAAAAAAAAAAAAAAACGGCGTAGCCTCATCCGTGCGCGCCCGTGAATCACCCGGTTGCACCCTGCTGGGTGGACAAAAACCGGTCACACGTTGTACGGTGCCGTTTCACCCGGTTAGAGTAGCTCTAGGCTTAAAATGAACCGGGTGAAACTTCGCCGGTGCTCACGCATGGCCATGAGTTGCCGGTGATCTTCATCCGAAGATGCGGTTCCAAACTGGATGAGAGGTCGGTAGACCGAGGAGTGGGAAGGTAGTCGACCAGTTCTGTCCTCCCGGTAACGGGAACCGGGAATAACTTTGGGGCGGACAGATCTAGTCCGTCCTCCACTGTAAGTTTGCCTGTAGGCACCAGAACCGTGAGCTCGCGTCTCTACGGAACTGGCCATGAGCCTGTGGCCTTCGGGGCCTAGGGATCTAGTCCCTTCGTCCCCAGTAGGTTCATAGCCCCACGGTTCGGCTGAACCGTGACCTCTTTTGGATACAGAGGTGGGGGGCCCTTCGCCTTGAATCCGACGGTCCGTCGGATTCAAATCCCATAGCATGGGAGGGCGAGCTCACCGGAGGATACTCCTGATCCCCCGGGAGAAGAACCGGTGGATCCTCCAGGATCGGGCGGGCCAACCGTAGTCCCACCGGTCTGAAGTGAGAGGCCACGTAAGTGCCCTCCGTCGTCTTGGAGGAAGAAAGGGCCCTCGTGGAAAGAGGACGCTTGCTGGAAACCCTGTGGACAAGAGAAGGAGAGAGAGTAGACCCAGTTGTTTGGGCCGAAACAACCGGGTAAACTGACTCAAGAGAACCGGCAAAATAAATCCGAAGATTCAACTGATTTAACCTGACAAAAGTGAAGACCACTAGAACCGAGCTGGTCAATAAAAGACTGCAGAACGGACTGAGTATCCACTGAAGGGGTGGAAGCCACCGAAACCGAAGACAAGGGGGTAAAGTTCCGCGAGAACAAAAAAAAAAAAAAAAAAAAAAAACTGAAGCCGCCTTAACTGGAGAAACGTCATGTTTAGAAGAAAATCGCGAAGATTTCTTGAGTTTTCTCCTTGGAAACAGATTTCTCTTTAGTAGACTTTACTGAGAAAGAGAGGGAGAAACGAACCTACCACTCCCATCGCGAGGGAGAGGGGTAGAGGAGAACCGGAGCAGAGACCGAAGTCTTAGAAAGAGTGTGGGGGGTGGGTGAAGCCATGATGGCCGCCCACACAACACACACGAAGAAAAGAAACCGGCCTGACTTGTATCATGAAAATTTCCAAAAAACAAGAAAATAAAATCGATAGACAGCCCAACAGGCAAGTCAAAGAAACCAAAGGAATATGTCAGTTTACAAAATAAAAGGAATCGGACAACTAGAACGACGCAGAAACCCAAAAGGCAGAGAAGCAATGGCACAGCCAGGTCAAGTGAGCTTGGGTGCCGAAAAGAAAAGAATGTTTGTAGTGCTGCGGGCGCACCTCGCCTGCCCGGATGTTAAGGGGATATACTCGCACCCATATCCGCGCAGGGGGTGACGTCACGCCCTACTTCGCTCTTACTATATTCTTTGGTATAGTTCCAGGTCATAGAGTGCAATGCACACTGTTTTAAGTGTTGGTAATGTAGTCATGGTTAAAAATAGATTGCAGCATTTAATGCTGGTGTGACGTCAATCCAACCCCCTTTTATGATGACGTAGCGTATGTTAGGTACCGTTTCGTCACCCTTGCGTCTTTCTTTTTCCCTACGAACGGAAACAATAATAAGACGTTTTTTTTCAAATCCGGAAATTTTTCACAGCGTTCACCGTAACCGGAATTACTATTTTAACTTAACCGTACCACCACCCTTCTAAATATTTAACTCAAAACACCCGGGAATTTTAAAGCAAATTTTTCCGGAATAATTTTCCGGCTAAAACCGGAGATGGTAAAAACAGGTCTTACATCACAACTTAATGACATCATTTCACCCTTTGGATGCAACATCACAACTTAATGACATCATTTTACCCTTTGGATGCTACATCACAACTTAATGACATCATTTCACCCTTTGGCTGCCTATAACATCACAACTTGACATCATTTCACTCTTTGACTTCCTGCAACATCACAACTTAAAGACCCACCACGTCATGTGTCAAAACCACGGTTTTCATGTGCTTTCCCTCTTATAGCTGGTAAGAAATCTTCATAGCATAAGAGGGAATGTGTCACGTGATGTGGGGGGTCTTTTAATTACATCATTTCACCCTTTGGCTCCCTGCAGCATCACAGATTATCATTGACATCATTTCACCCTTTGGCTTCCTACAACATCACAACTTAAAGACCCACCACGTCATGTAGTCAAAAAATCACGGTTTTTAAACGTTGCTTTCCCGTCTTATAGCTTGGTAAGAAAAGAAATATTCCTATCATAAGATCTCGGAACGTTTTTTTCGCGGTTGGTCAAGTGGATGTGGGGGCAGTCTTATGACATTCATTTCACCCTTTGGCTTCCCGCAACATCACAGATTATCATTGAATTCATTTCACCCTTTGGCTTCCTGCAACATCACAGATATATCATTGACAATCATTTCACCCTTTGCCTCCCTACATCACAACTTAATGACATCATTTCACCCTTTGCCTTCCTACATCACAACTTAATGACATCATTTCACCCTTTGGCTTCCTGCAACATCACAACTTATCATGACATCATTTCACCCTTTGGCTGCCTACAACATCACAACTTATCATTGACATAATTTCACCCTTTGGCTGCCTACAACATCACAACTTATCATTGACATCATTTCACCCTTTGGCTTCCTACAACATCACAGATTATCATTGACATAATTTCACCCTTTGGCTGCCTACAACATCACAACTTATCATTGACATCATTTCACCCTTTGGCTGCCTACAACATCACATCTTAATGACATCATTTCACTCTTTGGCTTGCCTATAACATCACAATTTACATTGACATCATTTCACCCTTTGGCTTCCTACATCATCACAACTTAATGACATCATTTCACCCTTTGGCTTCCTGCAGCATCACAATTTATCATTGACATCATTTCACCCTTTGCCTTCCTACATCACAACTTAATGACATCATTTCACCCTTTGGCTTCCTATAGCATCACAATTTATCATTGACATCATTTCACCCTTTGGCTTCCTACATCATCACAACTTAATGACATCATTTCACCCTTTGGCTTCCTGCAGCATCACAATTTATCATTGACATCATTTCACCCTTTGGCTGCCTGCAACATCACAACTTAATGACATCATTTCACCCTTTGGCTTCCTACAGCATCACAACTTATCATTGACATCATTTCACCCTTTGGCTTCCTGCAGCATCACAATTTATCATTGACATCATTTCACCCTTTGGCTCCCTGCAGCATCACAATTTATCATTGACATCATTTCACCCTTTGGCTGCCTACAACATCACAACTTAATGACATCATTTCACCCAACTGTTTCAGACAAATGAGCTCAGACCTGTTTACCCCAACATTTTTCATGTGTACAATTAAGGTAACAAATTTGTACAATCAGGGATAAAATGTGTACAATCCATGCGGTAAAAGTCGCAGTGTTTTACTCAAACCATATCCTTTATAAACGTAAAAGAATGGGTTAAAATGTTATTGTTTTTAAAATAAAGGTGACATTTTGTAGTTCCAGTTCTATAAGAGTGGGAATACATTGGAATGGGAACAGGGGCATGTGCGGACTGGGACCACTGTTGTTGCTAATAACACCCACCCACCCCTACCAACTCTTATATATAATGCTTGCTTATATAAACATTTTTCAATTCATCTTCTTACATGCTATCTCACCCCACCACCTCTCCCTTCCATCTTCCTCATACCATCTTTTTTATTATTATTCTTTTGCGTTCCCAGGCCATAATGGATAAGGTACGTATGCGACACATCTCACGTTGGTGGGATGTGGGGAAAGGACCGGTTTTCCAGTTTTCACTGGTGTCCCTCCTCGCTGCATTCAGCCGAAGCACGTTTCTGATTTTCAGGAGGAGCTCAAACAAGAAAAAACATTACATGGAGGATATTTTTGGGGAAAAAAAGCAGAATGGGCCAAAAAGTCAGAAAGACAGATGACACAAAGCAAGGAATAAGGCAGAGTCAGAGATTAAAGAGAGAGACAGATTAGAGGAAGTTACAAGCACAGAACCTCCAGAAGGTGGAGGAACTATTGGTACCGTTAAGACTTCCTTACTTTCATTAATCTTCTTGTGTAGAATGTGTTTGACTTAGATTCATTCTGTTTTTCATTTTTTGATTAGTGTTTGGCTATACTGTAATCTGTCTCATTTCAAGACAAATCATGGCAAAGATGTACTTCAGTCATACCCCACCCCTCATGTTTATGGCCCTCAATAACAATAACAATAATCATCATTACTCATCATTACTTATACTGTAATCTGTCTCATTTCAGGACAAATCATGGCAAAGATGTACTTCAGTCATACCCCACCCCTCATGTTTATGGCCCTCAATAACAATAGTCATCATTACTCATCATTACTTATACTGTAATCTGTCTCATTTCAGGACAAATCATGGCAAAGATGTACTTCAGTCATACCCCACCCCTCATGTTTATGGCCCTCAATAACAATAGCAACAAGGGCATCGCCGAGCGGCAGCAACGCATTGTGACAATGCAAACCCGGCCAGAGTTATGTCCTCTCCCCCCCCACCAGATGTTACGACCAAACCCCCCCACAACCCCCAATAATAAACACACACCACTTATCCACCCTTACAGAACGCATAAAATATAACATAGCCCAAACTGTGAAGCGATCTCTGTTCAGTAGTTACGATATACAGCGTCCCCCCCCCCCCCCCCCGAGCCGAAAAACACACCACTTTCCACCCTTACAGAACGCATAAAATACATAGCCCAAAATTTGAAGCGATTCTGTTCAGTAGTTCATGAGATACAGCTAAACTTTTATACAAACTTCCTTGCACCATGGTACACCACCACACAAAAATTTGAAGCGATTACTGTTCACTAGTTCACGAAATAAAGCTGGGGGGAAATTAAATAGCCCAAAGAAGGAAATTTCGATTTTTCCAAGGTCAAACTTCAAGGTCAAAGGTCAGCACGGTGTGTGATTAACGAAAGGAAGCTTCCTTTTCAAGCTGTCTACCCCTCTCGCCAATTTTAATCCAAAGTCCAAACAGTATTTTTTTAAGATAATCGATACACAGACAGACACACACACAAACCAATCGCAATACCTTGGCCTCTGGCCGGGTAATAATTATCATTACTTATACTGTAATCTGTCTCATTTCAGGACAAATCATGGCAAAGATGTACTTCAGTCATACCCCACCCCTCATGTTTATGGCCCTCAATAACAATAGTCATCATTACTCATCATTACTTATACTGTAATCTGTCTCATTTCAGGACAAATCATGGCAAAGATGTACTTCAGTCATACCCCACCCCTCATGTTTATGGCCCTCAATAATAATAACAATAATCATCATTAATCATCATAACAGTTCAAACTCCACTCCAAAATATTTGTGTATACATCCACCCCTACAACAACAACAAAACACAAGTGCAGAGGCCTAGCCGAGACGGGGTATACTGCAAAGTCCCCCTCGCAGCACGCCGAGGGAGACTACTCCGAAATTATACAGGTGAAACAAAAAGATTTAAATGGTCAGTGTGTCACTTATACAAATATTATAAGAAGACAAAACTTAACGGCTGTACACACAGCGGGGGAGACCAAATGAGAACTGAAAGCAGGACGATAAACCATGTATAGGCTTGGACATAAAAACGCATAAAAACAGCACGTAACTGAATAAAAAAACAATTTTTTTCGCCGAGCTATATATAGCCTGTACACACCGGGGAAGACCATTCTGAAAACAGACCCGTGATTTGAGCCTTGCGCGCCCGCCAAGCGTGCGCGATCATGCGCACAGCGCGCACAAAAATTCATGACAACTGTGTTATAGACCATTCATCAAGAAATGTTGTGAAAAAAAAATGCATTGAAATACATGCAAAACTTCGCGAGATATTAGCGATTATGTGTTTTGGGGGTTGAACCCCGTAACTGGCGCGACCTTGACCTTAATGTAAAACATCAGTGGATAGCTTTGCATCTTGGCAAACTAGTATACCAAATTTGATGATGATAGGCTGAACAGTTTTTGAGAAAAACGGACGAAATTAGCCGGACGGAGGAAGCACACCGGACGGACCAGACAGAAACAATAGTTCCCGAACCTTCGGCTCGGGGGACTAAAACCAGTATCACCCCACCTTCTCAATTACTACACTGTCCAAGACCTGCCTACTTGGAATTTTCCCAATCAGTAGCCCAGCCATCAATTTTCAGTAGCATGGCAAATTTTTTCGTAGCATCCACAAACAACGGCAATCGATTTGTTCTCTTCCTGAGCCGAAACGCACTGCTTAATATGTTTCGCCGATTGAACATGTTGACGGCAATCATATCTACCGCCATGATTCACAGAGAAGTCCGCATGGCAGAGGTTGCACTGCAGCGAAGCATGGTTCGCACACGAGTCAACTTCTGACGATGCAAGGCCACTCCTCCGTGTAAGCTATTTTGAAAACTTGTGCGGCAGGCTGATGTTTTTTTTCTTAGAACAAGATGGTGTGCCAGATGATTTTCGTTTTCTGGTTTGGGTTCTTTTTTCTTCGTTTGAAACATCTCCCGAATCGCTACTGCTGCTGGAGTCCGCCATTTTTTTAGAGAAAGTAATAAGAACGCATGCGCAGTCACTTTGATAAAAACGGAAGTGACTAGGTTATCGCGCGTGACACGGCGTCTGCTCTTAGAAACAGACAAAACCGGGAATGGCATAAGCAAAAATAAAATGCGCGCGGCAAATTTTGATTTTCTTTTCGTAGCAATGTTAAGGTTGCCGTAGCTCCGTAGCAAAGCTTTATTTTTCGTAGCTGCTACGGCCAAATCGTAGCAGTAGGCAGGTCTGGTGTCCCCCATGGATGCAATTATGCAACGTCCCTGTTTAGTCTGTGCTGCTAGTGTTCTAGATCAATTATGCAACGTCCCTGTTTAGTCTGTGCTGCTAGTGTTCTAGATCAATTATGCAACGTCCCTGTTTAGTCTGTGCTGCTAGTGTTCTAGATCAATTATGCAACGTCCCTGTTTAGTCTGTGCTGCTAGTGTTCTAGATCAATTATGCAACGTCCCTGTTTATTCTGTGCTACTAGTGTTCTAGATCTATGTTGAACCACCACTTCTTAAACTTGAAAATTAAGAGTTTCCTCTGAACATGTTTTATTTTTGCTGAAATCCGTGAAATTGTAGAAAATTGTGAGCTCTGCTTAGCTATAACCCAAAAATTATGGTACAAAGTAACAAATCATTTAAACGAAACGAAAAAGTTTAGCTTTACGTCCTCCCGGCCGAAGCCATATGGGACATTACTTTTTACTTTGTAGTTTTTTAAAAATCATTTAAAAAAAATGTAAATATTATAATATACCTTGGCAAGTGGCCACCATGGTGGGTGTCTTTTGGCCAGCTTGGCCTTTTTGCCCCTAGAAGCGGCCCGTCCGCCGGGCCGTCTCGTTTTTAATTTTCCTTCCTCCAGTTCGCTCTGCTGCCCAACAGTCTGGGCGTCCTCGATCTGGGCCCAAAAAAAAAAGACCTGCCCACACTGTCCAACAGCTGCTCTCCCTCCTGACACGCCACAAGCATACATGATTGTTTTTACCTGGTTTGTGACATGTATTTCATTTTCATTTAGTAGGGCTCCCCCTGCTCCTACCGCCCACAGCATACACCTGATTGTTTTTGACATGGATTGTGACATTTATTTTCTTTCATTTAGGGCTCCCCGCCCCCTGCTTCCTGACGAACCCACGAGGCATATACACATGATTGTTTTTTAAAGCATAAACACATGTTCTGCCAATGGGCCGCGGTTCTGGGTGTCCTCCACGTCTGGTCCACGACGATAGGTCCACGCAGCCCTCATTGTCCACGGCCGCACTGTCCACTCGGGCCCCTCAGTGTTCACAAACCGCACTGTCCACCCCACTGTCCACTCCGCACATGTTGTGAACTGTCCATTAAGTAACCGCATGGGGGTTTCCCAACTGCCACTTCCGCAAACTGTCCACAACCCGTCACTGTCCCACTTTCCACCTGGACTGTCCACGCCGCACTGTACCACAAGCCGCACTGCAGATCTTAATCTAGGATTTCTGAAAAAGGAGGGCAGTCCCCCCTCATAAAAAAAAGGGGGGCACTGTCCACCCACACTGTCCACCCGCACTGCAGAGCTTAATCTAGGATTTCTGAAAAAAGGGGGCAGTCCCCCCCTCATATAAAAAAAAAAGGGGTGGCACTCCCCCCTATGGCCCTATCCAATCGCCAAACCCCCATCACATAACATAAGACCCAATACCCCTCCCCCATAAGTCAAGGTCATCCAGGTTAAGACAAAAATCAATAACAAACTCCCAAAAACAAACAAAAAAAAAAAAAAAAAAAAAAAAAAACAAAAAAAAAAAAAAAAAAAAAAAAAAACCCTGGTATAAATATCCAAATAAATATAGACAGAAAGATATAAACAACAAAAAAAACAAACAACGATACACACGGTCTCCACCCACACTGTCCTCACCCACACGGTGTCCACCAGCCGTTCGCCGGCCCCCTGACACCCACCAGCATAAACATGTGTTTTCAATTGTCATTTTTGCCGCTCCCCCGTTTCCCCATTCCCCCCCCTTCTGACATAATCCACAGCATAAACATGTGTTTCGATGTCATTTGCCGTTCTCCCTCCTGACTTCCACATCATAAACAGGTGTTTCATGCCATTAGCCATTCTCCCCCCTGACATCCACAGCATAAACAGGTGTTTCATGTCATTTGCCGTTCTCCCTCCTGACACCCACAGCATAAACAGGTGTTTCATGTCATTTGCCGTTCTCCCCCCTGACATCCACAGCATAAACAGGTGTTTCATGTCATTTGCCGTTCTCCCCCCTGACATCCACAGCATAAACAGGTGTTTCATGTCATTTGCCGTTCTCGTTCTTCGCTCTCCCCCCCCTGACATCCACATCATAAACAGGTGTTTCATGTCATTTGCCATTCTCCCTCCTGACACCCACAGCATAAACATGTGTTTCATGTCATTTGCCATTCTCCCTCCTCCCTCCTGACAAGACCCACAGCTTAAAGCCTGGTGTTTCATGTCCATTTTGCCATTCTACCTCTAAAAACTACTACCCCCTGACACCCACAGCATACACATGTGTTTCATGTCATTTGCCGTTCTCGTTCCTCACATCCACAGCATAAACATGTTTTTCATGTCATTTGCCGTTCTCCCTCCTGACACCCACAGCATAAACATGTGTTTCATGTCATTTGCCATTCACCCCCTGACACCCACAGCAGAAACATGTGTTCATGTCATTTGCCATTCTACCCCGACATCCACAGCAAATAAACATGTGTTATGAATTTGTCGTCTCCCTCCTGACACCTACAGCATAAACATGTGCTTTCATGTCATTTGCGTCTCCCTCCTGACATCCACAGCATAACCATGTGTTTCATCTTATTTGCAATTCTATCCCCTGGACATCCACAGCATACACATGTGTTTCCTGCATTTGCCTGTCTCGTTCTTCACCATCCACAGATAAACATGTTTTTTTCATGTATTTGCCGGTCCCCCTCGACACACACCGCATAAATGTGTTTTCATGTCATTTGCCAGTCTACGCCCTGAACCCACAGCCATAAACATTTTGTTCATGTCATTTGCCATTCTACCCTGACATCCAACAGCATAAAAATGTTTTTCATGTCATTTGCCGTTCTCCCCTCCGACCCCCACAGCAAAAACATGTGTTTCATTCATTTGCCATTCTCCCTCCTGACACAC
This sequence comes from Phymorhynchus buccinoides, assembly GCA_017654935.2. NCBI lineage: Eukaryota > Metazoa > Mollusca > Gastropoda > Neogastropoda > Raphitomidae > Phymorhynchus > Phymorhynchus buccinoides. The sequence continues at coordinate 4,543,458 of JAGGCT020000035.1, forward strand.
AGCATAACCATGTGTTCATGTCATTTGCCATTCTACCCCCTGACACCACAGCATACACATGTGTTATCATGTCATTGCCGTTTCCGTTCTCAACATCCACAGCATAAAACATGTTTTCATGTCATTTGCCATTTTCCCTGCTGGACACCCACAGAATAAACATGTGTTCATGTCATTTGCCATTCTACCCCCTGGACACCACAGCCGTCCCCTCTATAAACATGGGTTTCAGTCATGCCGTTTACCCCCGACACCCACAGCATAAACATGGGTTTCATGTCCATTTGGCGGTTCACCCCCTGGACACCCACAGCATCAAACATCGTGTTCATTCATTTGCCATTCTACCCCCTGCCACTCCACAGCATATAAACATGGAGTTTCATGTCATTGCCGTTCTACCCCTGACACCACAGCATTAAACATGGGTTTCATGTCATTTGCCATTTTAACCCCTGACACCCACAGCATAAACATGGGTTTCATGTCATTTGCCATTCTACCCCCTGACAACCCACAGCAAGTAAACATGTGTTTCAGTCATTTGTTTACCGTTCTCGTCTCTCACATCCCACCAGCATCATAAACATGTTTTTCATGTCATTGGACGTTAAACACCTGAACCCACAGCATTAAAAACATGTGTTTTCATGTCATTTGCCATTCTACCCCCTGACATCCACAGCATAAAATGTTTTTCATGTTCATTTGCATTCTAACCTGGACCACCCTACAGCATAAACAGTGTTTCATCGTCATTTGCCATTCTACCCCCTGACACCACAGCATAAACATTATTGTGTTTCATGTATTTGGCCATTCTACCCCCTGGACACCCACAGCATAAAACATGTGCTTCATGTCATTTTGCCGCTCTGCTTCCTGACCACCCACAGCATAAAACATGTTGTTTCATTGTCATTTGCCATTCTGCCAGAACCTGACACCTACAGGATAAACATGGTTTCATGCATTTGCCATTTACCCCCTGACACCCCCAGCATTAAACTGTGCTTGTGCTTCATGTCATTTGCCGCTCTGCTTCCTCACAATCCACAGCAGAAACAGGTTTGATTGTCATTTGCCATTCTCCTTTCCACACACAAACATGTCTTCATGTAATGTGCCGTTACTCCTTACTCACCTCCACATGCGTCTAATGTAATTTTCAGACCAAAAATAATTAAGGCGTAAGGTAACAGTGCATAAATACACACATTAGAGAAAGAAAGATGTATTAGGTCACAGATAAGCGCTAACAGAAAATAAGGTATAAATAAGGGGAAACAGACAAAAATTTGATTGCCACACTCCCTTTTTCTATAATTCTATTGAATCTGCCTTCTCCATGCTTACGGTCATCTATTCTTATTCGCCTTAGTCGGACACTGCCAGCCAAAACCGACGATGTTTTTCTTGTGAATATAACTGACGACTTTATATGACGAAGAGCACTAAAGGGCGGCTAACTTGGCAGTGACGGCCATGTAAGTTTCGGGCAGAGAGGACGGTTTCTGATGTAAGTGTCAACTGTGTGTGTTTCACTAAGCAAACACTGACAGATGGAATTAAAATAAAAGTGTGTGTGTGGGTGTGTCAAACTACAGTGGTGCTAACCTTGGGGGTGATGACATTGGTGTTGTCATGGGACAGGGATGGTTCGTCGGGCTCAGGTGTGTAATGTGAATACAGCGGGCTAACCTTAGCGGTGACGGCCATGGTGTTGTCATGGACAGGGATGGTTTGCGGGTTTAGGAGTGGTTGCCCTCGTTTTTGGTGTGTGTCAAGTCAAGTCAAAATTTTAGTTCAGTTGGGAACATTGTATAAGCAAAAAAATGACTTTTTTTTAACAAAGCCATCCATACAAAAATGATGTAAAAAAAAAAGAAGAAATCTAAACATTCCAAAAGTCTGCGAAACAAGAAAAAGGAAAATATATAAGTGTGTATCGTGTGTGAATAACAGTGAGGCTAACCTTGGGCGGGTCCAGGTGTGTGTATGTGTGGTGGGTGAATACATTGAGGCTAACTTTGGCTGGTCCAGGGTGTGTAAAATTTATGTGGGTTAGGGGGTGGGTGAATACAGTGAGCCTAACCTTGGACCTTTGGCGGGTCCAGGGTAATAGTATGTAGGGGTGGGTGTGTGTGCATAACAGTGGGCTAACATTGGTGGTGATTGCCATGGGTTTGTCACAAGGGCATTGATGGGTTTGTCAGGTTCAAGGTGTGTGATTGTGTGTGTGTGTGGTTGTGTGTGTGTGTGTGTGGTTTGTTGTGTGTGTGATACGCGGGGGCTAACCTTAGCAGTGAAAGCCATGGTGTTGTCACAGGGCAGGGACGCTTTGTCGGGTTCAAGGTGTGCATGTGTGTGTGAATACAGCGGGCTAACCTTAGCAGTGACAGCCATGGTGTTGTCACAGGGCAGGGACGCTTTGTCGGGTTCAAGGTGTGCATGTGTGTGTGAATGACAGCGGCCTAACCTTAGCAGTGACAGCCATGGTGTTGTCACAGGGCAGGGACGCTTTGTCAGGTTCAAGGTGTGCATGTGTGTGTGAATACAGCGGCCTAACCTTAGCAGTGACAGCCATGGTGTTGTCACAGGGCAGGGACGCTTTGTCAGGTTCAAGGTGTGCATGTGTGTGTGAATACAGCGGGCTAACCTTAGCAGTGACAGCCATGGTGTTGTCATGGGGCAGGGACGCTTTGTTGGGTTCAGGGTGTGTATGTTTTGTGTGACTGCGGGCTAACCTTAGCAGTGACAGCCATGGTGTTGTCACAGGGCAGGGACGCTTTGTCAGGTTCAAGGTGTGCATGTGTGTGTGAATACAGCGGCCTAACCTTAGCAGTGACAGCCATGGTGTTGTCACAGGGCAGGGACGCTTTGTCAGGTTCAAGGTGTGCATGTGTGTGTGAATACAGCGGGCTAACCTTAGCAGTGAAAGCCATGGTGTTGTCACAGGGCAGGGACGCTTTGTCAGGTTCAAGGTGTGCATGTGTGTGTGAATACAGCGGCCTAACCTTAGCAGTGACAGCCATGGTGTTGTCATGGGGCAGGGACGCTTTGTTGGGTTCAGGGTGTGTATGTTTTGTGTGACTACAGCGGGCTAACCTTAGCAGTGACAGCCATGGTGTTGTCATGGGGCAGGGACGCTTTGTCGTGTTCAAGGTTTGCATGTGTGTGTGAATAGAGCGGCCTAACCTTAGCAGTGACAGCCATGGTGTTGTCACTGGGCAGGGATGGTTTGTCAGGTTCAAGGTGTGTATGTGTGTGTGTGTGTGACTGCGGTGCTATACCTTAGCAGTGACACCCTGGAGTTGTCATGGTGCAAGGGGACGCCTTTGTTATGGGTTCAGGGTTGGGTAATGTTTTGTGTTACTGCGGGTGTATCAATGAATGGAAGAACCTTGATTGTAAAGTAAATTGAATTTATAGAAGCTTGTGGCGCTGATCAGAAAATACTATCAATTGATATTATTTTATTATTATGTACTGTGTGTGTGGTGTGACTACAGCGGTGCGGTCTAAACCTTAGCAGTGACAGCCCATGGTGTTTGTCACGGGGCAGGGACGAAGGTTTTGTCGGCTCTTCATGGTCGGGAACCAGTCCCTGGAACTCCAGCAGCTTAGTATTTGCCCTCTGCCGTCAGGTAGTCTATTCCCTCCTGAAAAATTAATGACAGCGCTAGAATGTTGTGTGTTTGTGTGTGTGTAGAGAGAGAGATTCCAGCAGCATTAGTTTTTGCCCTCTGCCTTTCACAGGTAGTCATTAAGTCATGTTTCTTTAATTCGTCCATCGTGGCATTGTACAACGGCACGTGAGAAACTTGTCTTCCATTCGTGGATAATAGAGAAATATTAAGATAAAAGTATGAACATAAATTTACATTAATAAATAGACTGTAACTCTCACACCACACCCAATCATTCATGTCCGCTCGCCGCTAGCTTGCTCGCTCATCATGCAACCCATTCATCCACTCTCGCGGAAAACCTTGCACGCACGTTGCTCACTCATCATGCAACCCACCCAACACCACTTCCGCCTTCATTTTTTAACCTTTTCTTTTTTCTTTCCTTCCTTCCTCCTTTGCCATCCTTGTATCCTTTGTTTCTTTTTAGTGTGTACCCCTCCCCCCCCCCCTTTTCTTCCTACACAAACACAAAAGCAGAAAAAAAACGCTCCCCGCCCGCCCACCCATCATAATTTTTTTAAATTATTTTTAGGTAGATCAGGGCTGCTTTTCCGCTTGCTCTCCTTCATCTTATTGTCTGTGTGGCTGACTAATATGGACATTTCCAAGAGCATTAAGTGTTGTTATTTGATGCAAAAATGTTTGGGTTTCTGTGTGACGTAGTGTTTGTTGTACTGCTGACCAATATCATACTGATAAACGAGTGTGTGTGCGTTTGTGTGTCACGGTGCGTGTGATACTCATGATATTGTTTACCCTTTGTGGTGCATAATTGCGACATTGGCGGTTGAAAGGGTTAAAAAAGTTAATTGGACAGATCACAACAACAAACACCGTATAATGATGAAGATTATGATAAATATTGAATAAGTAAAATGAGAACCACCACCACTACCAATACTAAAGATTAGTAGTAGATAATAAGTAAAAACATGGAAATGATGATGATTGTGATGATTGTGATGATTGATAGTATGATGATGATGATGATGATGATTGTACCCTGATATATTGATGAGCAGGATTTATATCAACATATCAGTAGAGGAGACCATCAATGGAGGACAATACGGCCCGTAGGACGGCTACTTCTGATAATAATGACATCAAATAATGGCATCAATCAAGTGGTCATTCATACCTAAGAGGTCAGATGCTCCTTATGGCCTGGTATTCCGCCACTTGTCCATGCCCCACCCCTGGTACCTTACCTTCATCTTACTTTCCCCTTCTCACAACATGGGCATGTAACTATCTTAGGTCCACCCACCCGTCCTCCTTTTGACCTTTGGGTATGCACCTACACCTACAGCCACACCCTTAGACTGGGTTGCCAAGTAAAAATCGTTTTCTCCGGGATGCAGCAAGAAATGCAACTCACAGATTCCCTAAACAACTGAGAACATGTTTAGAGACATCCAAGTTCGGGCGACATATAAACCACCATGTGGCACATTTCTGTGGCTAGGAGTGTCCTTTTACTTTTATGTATTATAGTAAACCGCTCCTCCCTTTAATACCAAGTGGATGGTACATACCCTTATTACGTTAGTATGGTGTACAAGCACCTTAATGGGGTGTACCCTTAAATCGGAGAACATGTTTTTGCTACTCCGCATGTGGCTATAATTTGTATCTGCAATGTCCTTCTACTCTACGTGTTAATTAACCATACCAAAAACCCACACAAAATTTGGAGTGGATTCTAATCTATACACTTGAACAGTATTTCCACGAGATATAGGAGAGTGAATAAAACTCGGACTACATGTCTGCCACTCGTCGACATTTTATTCCCAGGAGTATAAAATTATGTACAACTTGTGTTATCATAGGCTCTAGTCTTATGTGTCTCACAATCCTCGACGACACGAAATGTGAATGTACTCTGTCTTGTCTAGTTCATGCCGGAGATACACGCTTGGACAAGAATATATATAGCGCAAGATAAGTAAATTTTTCTTTTTTTTTTCCAAGTCACACTTCAAGGTCATATAGTCAGGCATGGCGATAATTTGTAGCTCGGTGATATTTTTCGGCATCTATTTTCTACTCTAACGTTATATTCAGTACCACACACAATCTGAAGCGCTTCTGTCAAGTACAAATGTGGAAAATATGGCTTAAAAACCCAATTTGTAGACTAGGTTACCTACCACTTTCAAGGGCATTAACCGATGATCGTCCGGACCCGACCGTTGGACCTTGATCGGTATGCCATCATCAAGACGGTTATATAAGCCAAAGTACCTTACATGCCAAATTTCAAGAACTCTAAGTACTTTCTAACGGTGTGGAAGTTATGGCCCCTTAGATTTTTCGGTTTTCAAGGTCATACGCCCACACAGGTCAAAGGTCACGGCAAAATGATGTTACGGATGCCTCCTTTCTCTCTATGGTGACAACACCACCCAAGCCAACACAAATTTGAAGACGATCATGTCATCGCGGTTCGGGAGATATCCTTGGGAACAGACAGAAAACACAGTGCAATTGCCGGGGCTTCGCCAGAGATATGTCAACTTCGATGCCGGTTTTTCGATTACGATACGTCCCTGTTCTAATGCCCCCAGCCCTTTACCCTCTCCTTCCACCCGCTCACATCTTAGGATTTCCGCCCCCCCGTTCCGCCTTGTGACTTTTGGGTGAGCACACCTATACAATGACCACATCCAGCACGAGACTGCCTTGACAGGGTGCAAATTGTTGTCCAGAGATGCACACTGTTAATGGTGGGGTGGTCACACACCCTTAACACTCGAGGACTACCCTACCCGACGTTTCAAGGCTTACTGATTTTTTTGTCCCTTGTCACCCCCCCCCTGGTGACCCCCTACGCCTCTCTCTCAAGTGTGTGGGTCATGATGGCGAAATGGTTTGCGCATGATGACTTCCAATCATGGAGACACACGACTGTGTCACAAAATTTGAAGCAATTCGGTCAAGCGGTTCGGGACGATAATCGCTTGGACAACAGTAAAACAAAAAAAGAAAAAAAAAAACAATAAAAAAAACCAAGAAAAAAAAAAAAAAAAAAAAAAAAAAAAAAAAAAAAAAAAATAAAACCAAGGGCAACCCAGGCCGAGCGGATAAGCAGATATGTCCTTTGCCGGCAGACCGCCCTGTACCTCTGCCCCTCTACCGTCCCTTGCCCCTCACATCTTAATGGCCACGCTCCACCTTTTGCATCTTAGTAGGCTTGCATGCCACCTTTTGTCCTTTGGTGTACACCTACAAACCCTTGACATGGGTGGCAAATCATTTTCCAGGACGCACACACTTAATTGGTGGGGTAGCACAACCCTTAAAAACACTGAGACATGTCTGTCACTCGGTGACATTTAAGCCCCGACGTAGCACATTTTTTGTGCTAGGATGTCTTTTACTTTTAGTATTATAGCCAGACCTCCATCCTTTACCGGGATGTATTATCACCCTTAATTATAGTGGTGTACACCCTTAACACTCGTTGACGTGTCTGAAGCTCCATCGAGCATTAAAAATCCACGTGGCTATCATTTTGGTACTGCTTGCAATTCTATTCTACATCTTTTTAAACACTCTTTGTAAACCCCCACAGAAAAAGAAAATTTGTAGTGATTTGATCTATACGCAGTATTTCACAACGAGAGATATGAAGGGTATATTTATGCTTGGGTGTTTTCTACTCTTGGTTATACAGTGCCACACACACTCTGAAGCGCTTCTGTCAATTACAAATGTGAAAAATATGGCTTAAAAAACCCCATATTTAGACACCTACCACTTTCAAGGCCTACCAATCTCCTTGACCTTGACCTTGACCTTCATTGGTAGGCCATCATCAGAACGGCCATAATCCAAAGTACATACATGCCAAGTTTGAAGACTCTAAGACCAAGCCATGGGTTATGGCCCCTTAAAAAAAAAGAGACAAAAGAAACATACACGTATGAAACATAGCTCCTTTGCGATCGTAGATCGCATCGTAGATCGGCAAAGGACAAATCATACTAGTAAAAATAATATATCATGACTTATAATGTTGAACAAAATAACACAGAAACACACCCACGTCCATGACACTCACAGGAGTCATCAACCCACACATACACTACACATAACGTGGTGCGCATGAAATAAATAATTGAATGAAAGAATACATCATCCCTAACTAACAATTGAAATTAAGTCTTAAGCTAGAATTCCATATGCGCGATTTTAAAGGCGAAAATCGACATCGATAATCGCCCGCGGTTAAAATTTAACACCACCAACTAGCGCGATAATCGCTACCAGTCAGTCGAAAATCGCTCGCGTTTAGCACTTGGTGAAGCGAAAAAATATTTTTGTCGCTGTCGAAAATAGTCTGAAAGTGGATGGAGCAAAATCATCACGCGATTGTTCAGCAAGCATGGCTTCCAAAAGCGTGGAGAATCTTGTGGTACTGGGTGAAAAACGTTGCTCGCAATTTCCGTAAGGCGCGATCAGGATTTTTTAGCGCGATGTTTGAATGGCGCCATCGAAAATCGCCGGCGATTTTAGTGTCAATGGAATTGCAAGCCACTTTTTTCGTCGCTGTCGAAAGTAGCGGGCGATATAAGCCAGCGAAAATAGCGCATATGGAATTCCAGCTTTACAGAGAAATATTAACTGCCCCCTCACCCCGATTACCTTCCACCTTCACCTCCTTATCCCTAACTCTCTCCCCTCACACCTCCCTTTCGCCCTCTCTTATTGTCTATATCCCCTCCCTCCTCCCTTTTCCCCCTCCAATTCCTATCTGTCTCCCCCACCACAAGGCAAATAACCCTTTCTCCCCTCCATTCCCTGTATGCCCCCCACGCTTCCCTGATCTTCGGTTGTCCCTGGAAGCAGTTGCCAGCCAGTACTTTAGTCTATTCTCTATTCCCTTCTGAAAATGACGCACTAAATGTGTGTGCGTGTTGTGGTGTGAGACAGAGAGAGAGAGAGAGAGAGAGGAGAGAGAGAGAGAGAGAGAGAGAGAGAGAGAGAGAGAGAGAAAACAATGAATGGTTTAATTGACATTGGCCTTGGGCCACAATAAAATAATAATGACATTTATAGCCGCTAATCTTAAAAAAATCCCTAAGTGCTTACAATAAAATTGAAGAACCAGCAAAGCATATAAATAAACCACGACAAAAATATATTATACACACACGCACCGCGCGCACGCACTAAAGCAGACCACACGCACGCTCTCAAACAGACACCACACACACACACACGAATGCACCACACGCACACCACAATACATGGGATAAGGAGCAATGAGAAGGAAATAAACAAAATCAAATCCTTCAGCCAAAAAGTAAAAATAAAATTAAAATCAATACTATAAAAATATGCGTCATCACAATAAAATGCCTGATTAATGCACTTTAACATTATAAATTGTTAATAAATATATTAAGAAACATGCTAGTACCAACATTGTCATTCAAAGTTATAGCATGTCAATATAAAATCAATTACAACAGTCAGACTTAATTTAATGTTTTATGATAATTACTTCTTTTGCAAGACTAATAAAAACATCATTATATTACATCCTATTGGCATGGTCTTTCACCTGTTTACAGCATGGAAAACTATCGAGACATTGATTTACATGGGCTTGTTACTTTTTTACACTCACTAAGCAAAATTGCCAAAATAAGGTATGTCGCACTAGCTTTCAAAAAATTTCATCTTAACTCGTTATACTTGCGCAGTTAAACAAAAATGTCATCTCACGATCATTTTTTTACAAAAGGGCACATTCTATCGTTACCATTTCCCTATACTCGGTGGCATTATTGTTTAATAGGATAGGCTAAATCTCAACTGAGAAATAGCAACAGAGAATAAGTATCTGGACATAAATATTACTTTCTTTTTTCAAAAACAACTTGAAAGATCTGTAGTTCATATTGATTTTGAATCTCGAATTACATCCCGCTCCACTCTTGAATGAAATATTATATGACTGTATGAGCCTCTGTTAACCTTTAAACAATACTGGTTTTCCAAAAAAAAAATTTTCAAGCAGCGAACAGTAACATATAAAAGATTTGTTAGCGGAGGATACATTCTTCCACCTGGTTTTTCACGGATAGCATCGGAAATTTGTTGAACAGGGGGAGACTACTCCTATTTAACATCTACTCTTCAAACGCTCTCTTTGGTCTTTGTGCTTTCCGAATGAACAGCGCCGAATCTTCGGCCCCAAACTAAATTCTGCGGCCACTAATTCTCCAAGCTTCAGTACTTTTGCTCTTTTTTTTAAGGTTCGGTTTGCCAACTCAATACATGCATCTCGACGGACGCATCTTGGAAATTACAACGCGGGAAGACAAAAGGCGCGAAATGAAGATTGTGCCGAAACAAACATAATTTTGAAGCGGTTGGACCTTCGTACGATGTTTGTAATCGTCACCTGTTTCTCGATGCCGAATGTTTTCACAAAAACGAACTCAAAACGGAGATTACACGTTTAGTCATTCAAATCGGAGATTAAATTTGTAGTCGCAAACGAATTCCGGCACATACCGGAAATTAGCACCATGAAGTGGAAGGCATCATAAGCAAAATCAGGCAGACAGACAAAAACAAAGAGACAGAGAGACACACACACAGGCTGCTGAGGAGAGAGAGAGAGAAAGAGAGAGAGAGAGAGAGATGAGAGAGAGAGAGAGAGAGAGCGAGAGAGAGAGAGAGAGAGAGAGAGAGAGAGAGAGATTCCAGAAGCTTGGCTTTGCCCTCTGCCTTAAGTGAGTCTTAATCCCTCTGAAATGGACAAGCATAAAGTGTGTGGTGTGTGTGTGTCGTGAGTCGATGAGAGGAGAGAGAGAGAGAGAGAGAGAGAGAGAGAGAGAGAGAGAGCGAGAGAGAGAGAGAGAGATGAGAGAGAGAGAGCTTTTAATGAGGGTAAACAATAAGCATGGCATACTTTTTCACTGGTGCCCTCGATGAATAAAAACAAATAAAAAGGAGTGATAACAACTGAAACTATTAAGTTACAACTGAACTCAAAGCAAAAAATAAAGAAGTCAATAAAGAAACGAGAGCAATAATTGACGATTGACAGTAACACCTAATCTATTATGAAATGTTCCGTTTGTAAGAAAAATTACTGTCAGTGTACCAATAATGAATTAGGCTTATTCTGAGAAGTATGTTCTTTATTTATGAATGTAATTGGTGCTGTTTGTTTAGTGATTTGCAGTGTAGATTGACACTAACGTGTGCTGACAAAACATTGTGATAAAAATGTTTAGGCAAGTTTTACTTTTTAAAAAAAATTATGTCTTGCTGCACCGGAGAACTGAAGGATGAGGTGAGTGTGTGTGTCATGCGCTGTGTGAGTGTGTGTACTCAGAATTTCAGATGGGTCATGTGAATAGTACTATTGTTTGTGTTAGGTGAAAAAGTACTTTGAAAATAAAAAACAAGTTAAAAAGGAAGAAAAAAGAAAAAAAAGAGCAGAGAGAGAGAGAGAGAGAGAGACGAGAGAGAGAGAGAGATACAGCAGCTTAGGTTTCGCCCATCGCACTTCAGGAGTCTATGTCCCTCATGAAAAGACAGCATAAATCATTAAATGTGTGCGTGTGGTGTGTGTGTGTGTGTGACAGAGTGAGATTCCACTGCCAGCAGCTTGGTTTGCCAGATCTGCCTACATGGTAGTCTATAACTCTACTTCTCCTCCTGAAAATGATGACAGCATAAATGTGTGTGTGTGGTGTGTGTGTGGGTGTGGGTGTGCGTTGTGCACGCATGGGTCCCACGTATGGGAAATTTGAAAAACAGTGTCCGCCCAGGCCGGCAGAGTGCAGGGACAGCGCCCCTCATGTGGTCCGGGGGGCAATGCCCTGGAAGCTGAAGGGAAACAACAGTTCCAGTGTAATTGACAGGCTCTCGTTGCACTGTCACTTCTGCTTAAACTCATACCTTTATAACCAGCAAAATACCATCTCAAATTCTATAATAGCACAACGAGAAAAAATCCTGAACTTCAGGACAATCATGAAGCAGGAGCACCCGGTGTGTGTGTGTGTGTATGGAATATGAGAGAGAGAGAAGAGCCGAGAGAGAGAGAGAGAGAGAGAGAGAGGAGAGAGAGAGAAGAGAGAGAGAGCAGAGAGAGATCACTGGAGAGTTCCAGCAGCTTGGTTTGCCTTCTGCCTTAGGGTTGTCAATGCCTTCCTGAAATGGACAGCATAAAGTGTGTGGTGTGTGCTACTGTGCGTGTGTGTGCGTCGTGAGGAGAGAGAGAGAGAGAGGAGAGAGAGAGAGAGAGAGGAGAGAGGAGAGAGAGAGAGAGAGCGAGCATATATCTGGATAACGAACTTTTTGAAATTGAAGGCAAATGCCAATGGTTGCACTTGGAATGCAAGGTCTGCAGGTGCTTTTAATACACTTCAAACACACGGCTGCATGCTGACCTCAAAATTCAATAAGTTAGAGCTGAATGGTTGCTGGTTGTAATTGATGACTACACTTGCAAAAATTTGCGGACTGATATGAGACAGAGACAAGGAAGGGAAACGAGAAGCTCGTCTGCTACACAGCATAGAAAATGTTACATTTATTTGCTTTCTGGTACAGAGAAACCCACAAATAACAGTACCAGTAACGGAAAGAATCGACGTAATTGATCGAAGTAAATATACCTATGGATGCAAGAAAAACAACCTGTAGTCAGTCGCAAACTCAAAAAGCTCACACGCAATCATGACTTGCATAGCGTCGACGCCATTTTGAATATTTTCAAACGGCTTTTAAAACCGTTCCCTGCTCCCTTTTTTACAAACCATCTGTTACTCCAGATCGCCAGATTGATAACAAATATCTGTTTGAAGCCTACTCACGAACTATACGGTTAAATGATACGCGTAATCAGGTAGAATCGGTTTAGTAGGTCAGTAGCTAAATGCGAAGGTCCGAGTTTTTCAATGGCGTCGAGAGCACAAACACAGTATTTTTAAAACTAAATCAATGCCAAAAAATATGGCACGAAAAAATGCCAACCTTTGCAGTAACTGCAGTGTGCCATCACGGGCCAGACTAAGGCTTGCATACGGCCCATTAACGTTTGGATTTTGCAGCAAACAAACGCCGAAATAAGAGGTGTAAAATGCAAGATTGACACGAGGAGCAGTTCCAGACGCAGGAAGGCGTGGGCTTCCACGGGGGGCAACTAAATCTCGATTGGATAACGCACTGGCGGCCTCACCGGAAGCGGGAATATGAAAAAAATTGTCTGCTAGAAATCAGTAGAAATGGTTTCGGGACGGATGAGTGATAATGATGTGAAAACAGCTTTAGATTTGCTCGTTCGTGAATGAAAACGCATGCAAATGCTAGGCGAGTAAATTCGTATAAAGTCAAGCACAACATCAAATGATTTAAATTTGGTGACAAAAATACGCAACGTTTGGCAACTTTCACTTTTCAGGTTTCACTAACATTTCTGTCAGAAAGATATTAGTGGTGGTGAACAGGACGAAACAACTTAACAAGTGAAAGAAAAGAAAATATGCACAATTTCAAAATTAAAGGCAATGCAGCCAGGGATGGAAATCGCGCGCGCGCTCGTGTGTGGTTAATTGTTGTTGCTTCAGTTTAACGTCTCAACTAAAAGCGATTCAGACAAATTGGTCAGGAAGGTAGGACGACTAGGCCTCGCAATGCCCTACTGAACCACATGTGCCCCCTTCCTTTCTCTTAGATGTTGTACGTTGGACTGTAGAACCATAGGCGTATAGTTTGACCTCATCCCGTGGACAGGTTTTAGTACGCACTAACACGGTATAGTTTACTGGTCTCATTCGAATTGGTACTAAGGTTTGGGTCTTGTACAGGAGGTCTTAAAATTTGTTACAGCAAAAACTCAGTATAAGAAAATGAAGGGAATAATTTTTGTTTATTAATCTGAGTTTTCTATATATCCGAACTCGGATACAAGAAAACTTTTTGAAGTTCTTTTTCGATAAAACGATGTTTAATGAGGAAATAGGGGAAAAAAATACAGACAAACAGAAACAGAAACACAAAGAGAAAATCCTTTTACCTAAATTTTTTTCATGGGAAAAAAAAACGGCAAAAGAAAAGAGAAAAAAAGAAAGAACAGAACTAGAAAAGTAAAGACAAAAATAAAACGCCAGTAAGGAGAAGTGGTGGTGAGTGGTATGTATAGTACTAAATCGTACTAAAAATTATGTCTAAATAAGAGAAAGTTATGGCCTTGCTCAGAAAACCACCCGGAAGTTACGGCCTTATAAGGTATACCCCTATTTGCCCTAGGGGGATTGAAGAATAACGGGACACACCCTGGGCACTTTTTGCGAGAACAACGGCTGTAGGAGAGGATGGCAAGCTTGATAGGGCCTAAGTATCTTCTCGATCTGTAGTCATGGAGTTCACAAATTATAAGCACTGCAGCATTCTATAATAAAGAAGAAACATAAAGAAGTGGTTTCTGTGATTGTGAAAGCAGGTATACGACAACATAACAGTGGCGGAGGATGGATTCATTTTACGGACTCACGTGACAAAGAAAAGTGCAATCAGTTAGTTGTTTCAGAGATTTTTTTTTAGCGTTAAAACCTGGACTTGGACTGAATGTCAGGATCAACAAAAAAAAAAAAAATTCTACAAACTATTTTACGTATGAACTGACATTTTTGTTCCCTTCTTGTTCTCGTTATTTGTTGAAAAAAGTCTCAGTTGGGAAATTAGTAGAATTGATGTGTCACATTGTGACGTAGACACTTGTTTGAAAGATTGGAGTCGTTTTTCCGTGCTCATAAAGGCTAGAGACGCAGAGAAAGTAGAGTGTTTATTAGTGTAGCAGGACGAAAACATCATAAACTACTGAAAGTATTTGTTAGCCCAAAGAGTCCTTCTCAGACAATCCATTGATGAACTAAAAGGGCATTTAAAACAACCTGTTCACCACGAGTCATTGATCTGAGACGTTCAAAAACAAGGAGAATCTGTCACAGACTTTCTTGCAGATTGAAAAAATCTAGCAGCAGATTGTGAATTCGGGAATTGAAAACGACCACGTACTGCGTGACGTATTTGGTATGGGGATAATGACATTGAAAACACAGAAAGAAAGTTCGCGCAGACAAGCGCCAACTTATGCAAACACAGTTAAAATCGTTGGTTAGAGAATCTCTGGCAAAAGACTTCCAGTAGGCCAAACGCATCAGTAGCAACCAATAGCCCAAGTTTTTGAACGGGGAGACAGACGAGGGTTGCAGGCTTTGCGACCGCATTCCTTACCACCGAATTCTTATCCAGGCCAATTTTGGCGGTCATCGACAGAGGGGGGAAGGAGAACAGAGAGAAGGGAGTCAAGGCACGGAATCACGGCCGCGAGTACAGGCACAGTCGCCCGAGATTGAGCAACGATGGAAAAGGGGAGATGATGGCGACACCCCCGGTGCCGTCAGTTATAGAGGACTCCATGCGTAAGTCAACAAGAAAGGGCCACTAACAAGCGTTTGCAAGGAGCAATGCCAACTCGCTTCATTGAAGAAGCTGATACAGAAGACGGAGGAAAGAAATTCAGACCAACTTGAGAGTCTAATTGGACTATCCCAGCCACTCCGAAAAGACTCAAAAAGAAAGAGCCATGGATTGATTTCCAGTGGATCGATGGAAAAAGATTGAAATGTAATAGATACGGGTTCTGCCAGAACGGATTCGTCGGAAGGACACTGGAGACTTTAAAAGAAACTTCAAGCAACAGAGGATAGTCTTCACAATACTTGGCAAGGACACTACCGTTGGTGGGAGATGTAAGGTCACCGGCACAGGGTAGATAACCCACAAAACCTCACAACAACTGTCCTTGCGGGTGGAAGACGTAACGGGCCAGCCAACAAATCTAGGAAGGGACTGTCTCCCAAGTTCAAAACTCAACTGGAGCACTAGTCTTTCATGATGAAAAAAGAAAGCTCCCTGGCAGAAGCACAGCAGAGTTTTCAAGGAGGTTTAAGGCACCATGAGGACGTTCAAGTGCGAACCTGCACCTGAAACATCATTGCAGGCCCAAGTTCGGAAGGCAAGACCAGTCCATCGCCGTTCGCCCAAGGTGGAAGCGGGGAACTGAGATGGTTGGAGGAAAGAAGGCGTGTGCAGAGCGCACAGGCAGTGAGTGGGGGTCACAATCATGGTGGTCACGAAGAAAAGGCGAAAGCGTGATGCTATGCGGCGGAGGACTAAAAGCAACAGAATCCAGTGTTAGATGTGGAGAAATACCGCTACAAAGGCTGCGGACCTTTGCACCTTGCAGGGGGGAAAATATTCAGCAATCTGGATCTCTCCCAGGCAGACACAAGATGCTGGGAACGTGGCCCCGGAACGGCCTGACAATCACCAACCACACGGGCCTGTACCGGTATCGCGTCTAAACGGAATAGCCCAACGGCTCTCAGCAGTTTTCCAGCGTCCATGGAGCAGATTCTACAGGGCATTCCTGGCGTGCGTTGTCTTCATGACTACAGGCAAGTGACGAAGCCGACTCGGAAGAGCATCTGGATCGGCTTGACCAGGTTACTCAGCGTCTAGAAAGAGTACGGTACTTTGCCTACAGAAGGAAAAAGTCGAGTTATGAGGACAAGTGGAGTTCATGGGACAGTCATGCAAGGATGGCCTCACCCAAGCCAAGCAACGCAGCTCGCTCATGGAAGACCCAGTTCCTCCAATGTTAACGAGCTGAGAGCGTTCTGGGACAATTGATACATGTACTATGCTACGGTTCTTGCCCAAATTGGCGATCAGAAACTCAACAACTAATGATCTGTAGAAGGGACAAGACACAGGTTGGTACTACACATTGTCAAGAGGCCTTTGAAAAGAACAAAGAAACATGTTGGTTCCGCCAAGGTCCCACACACTACGCAGCACTAGCAAATCCGGTTAGAGGTGATTGCATCTCGGTTGGGGCTTGGTGCAGTCATCAGCCACGTGATGCCAGATGGGTCCATTAAACCAGGCTGGCCTTGCTCCCCCAAACGTGCACACTGACCGCAGCAGAAAGAAACAGGCGCAGATAGAGAAAGGAGCATGGGGTGGTTGTTGGGGTGGTGAAAAAAAGTACCACGAATACCTCTACGGCAGGCACTTCAACCTTGCACGGACCACAAACCACTACTAGCATACTGGGTCCAAAGAAAGGTGTCCACCTTAGCAAGCAGCGAGGAGCAGCGATGGCACTCACCGGGCGGAATACAAGTATGAGCTTGAGTTCAGGACCGACAGGAGTCTATGTGAAACCGCTGCATATGTTCAGTATGCCCTGCGTGGAGACACAACAGCAGTAGAAGAAGTTTCAACAGACTTGGCCAGGAAGAAACGACCAGTGACCTCTCAACAGATTGCGCAGAAACAAGAAAGGAACCCGATCCGTCCAAAGTGTGGTCGCTCACTCTCAATGGGTGGGCCAGCACACAAGGCAGGAGAGAACCTATCCATGTCTCACTCCACACGGGCGTTTCACCTTAGGAGGTTTCCCTCAAAAGGACAGCTTGCACCCGTGGCCATGGTGAGGCAGAAAGCAAGCGGAGAGCCCATGGAAAAGCGAAACAAACACGGGCTACAGCACAACCTGAAGCTACGGGAGTGCCACCAGGAGACGAGTGCAGTTCCGCCAGTTCCGGGACCAGCAATTAAGTGCGGCCCCTAGGCATAGTGTTCAGCGCAAGAGCCAGTGGGCTACATCGGTCAAGATGGCACACATATAAAATGAATGTCAATGTGGACCACATCATACAGGCACCTGAGTGAGCGAGGACAACACAAGGTAGATCAAACACAACAAACCCGGTTAGTGCCCATGACCTGTAAGCAGAGGGCTCCTCATGCGCCACCTTGGTCTAACCCAGTAGAACTGTTCAACTATGCCAAAAAACTTATAAGAGCTGACAACCACGAGGTATAGAAGGTTCAGTCTGTGAAGCGACCAAACCAGAATCGCGGATATGTGCAATCGTCCCATTACCGCAGTCGGGCGGATCCGAAAGGCCAAAACAGACCGATGGATCATTAAGATACATCTATAGACATGATGGGGCTTTATACATTGATCAAACAAATACACCAAAACACATGAACATCTAAAGAAGGAATGGCTACGCACTTGGACTAAAATACAGGATGAATTGTTACGCGGCACAAAAATTTCGTCAGCGCGATCGTCGTTTTCGACCTTTTTCGATAAGGGGGAAAGGAAGTGTTATGGATATTAAAATCAGTACAAAAATGGTACTTAAATAAAATAAGAAAGCGCCAGGCCTTGCTCAGAAACA
>JAGGCT020000035.1:4561952-4576952 GCA_017654935.2 Phymorhynchus buccinoides
CTGTGTTGCAATGGGGGAAATAATATTGATATTTTGTGAATAATGTTCACGTGTACATCAGACTCTATGAGTGCTTAACACCCGCGTTGCCATGGGAAATAGAGATATTTTGTGAATAATGTTAACGTGTACACAGACCTTATATGAATGCCTAGACACCGTTTTGCCATGTGGAAATAGATAATTTTGTGAATATGTTACGCATTGTACAGAGCACCTTGGAGTGGAATCAGGAACCTAGTATCACAGTTTGGTTCATACCAGGCAACGGTATTTCTCCCTGCTCTTATCAATCCAAATCCCCACTGATGTGGTTGAATTGGCAGATGACTGTCTAAGGGCCAGCCACACGTCCCACTACAATCGCACGCTGTACGTACGATTCCATCACGTGGTCTCCAAGAACAAAATTTAATGTGGCGCATCGAGACGTGATCGAATCGTATCGCACAGTCGTGCCATTTTTAATAATCATCAAATACTGCACGTGTGCGTGCGTGCGTGCGTGTGTGCGTGTTTTTAATTGTATGTTGTGTCGTACTTGTGTGTGCATATGTCTGCGTACGTGCTTGTGTGTGTGTGTGTGTTGTGTTTGTGTGTGTGTGTGTGTGTTGTGTGTGTGTGTGGTGTGTGTGTGGTGTATGTATGTGTGTGTGTGTGTGGTGTGTGTGTTGTTGTGTGTGTGTTGTGTGTTGGTGTAAGTGTGTGGTAATGTGTGTGTGTGTGTGTTGTGTGTGTGTGTGTGTGTGTGTGTGTGTGTGTTGTGTGTGTAAGTGTTGTATGTGTGTGTTGTGTGTGTGTGTATGATGTGTGTGTGTGTGTGTGTGTGTGTAAGTCTGTGTATGTGTGTGTGTGTGTGTGTGTGTGTGTGTGTGTGTGTGTATGCATGTGTGTGTGGTGGTGTGTAAGTGTGTGTATATGTGCGTGTGTGTGTGTGTGTGTGTGTGCCCGCGCGCGTGGTGTGTGGTAGTGTGTGTGTGTGTGTGTGTGTGTGTGTGTGTGTGTGTGTGTGTGGTGTGTTGTGTGTTGTGTGTGTGTTGTGTGGTGTGTGTGTGTGGTGTGTGTGTGTGTGTGTGTGTGTGTGTTTGTGTAGTGTGTGTGTAGGTATGTAGTGTTGTGTGTGTGTGGTGTCTGTGTGTGTAGTTTGTCTGTCTGTTTGTTTTCAGCCTGTGTTCTACAAGCCCCAGACTAACGAACAAAAGTGCAGGTGCAGGCCTATTATAATGTACGTCACCCATTTTTTTTTAAAAGAAGAAGAAGATACCTTCAATAATTGTATTGCGTTGTTCCTTACAACCATTTCACGGCCAGCCATTTTCTTAGTTTGAATTTGTACACAAACTTACTTGGAATAGAACCGTTTTTGCCGTGGATTCCTTTTTGGCACGTGTAACATTAGGCCTATCCTTATCCCTAACATGAAGACAAAGTCATTGTATAATAATAGACCCGATTAACTGCGGTTTTTAGTGACATGGGTGTTTGAATCATTGTGGTTCCCGCGGCTCCACTGGGGATGCAGGGTTTTAAATGTTAACCTGTAGCTCATGTTTAGATTTGAAAAAAAAAAGGTTCATTTTGTAAAACATGACGCAATTTTCCTTACTGCTTTACATTCTGTTAATTGTTTGTATGACGCCACTGTTCCTTACTGCTTTACGATCTGATGAAGTTGTTATATAAATGGGGAAAACCCCCGGCAAAAAAAATGTTCCTTACTGCTTTACTTCTGATTAAGGTTGTTTATATGTGTGTTTATGTGTAGCAGTGCAAGCAGTTAGATGAGGTCATGATGACCGACTTATGACGACGATGTTGCCAATGATGACTGCACGACGATGATGATATGTCGACGATACTAACGTCGCAGATGATGATTGGTGGTGACAAGAACGACAATATAATGTTGGTGATGAGGATGATGATGATGCAATGACTAATGATGAATGATGATTATGATGATGATGATGATGATGATGATGTCGACGATACTAACGCGCAGATGAGTTGTGATTACAAGAACGATGAATATAATGGTGGTGATGAATGATGATGATGATGATGATATGAATAGGATGATGATGATGATGTCGACGATACTAACGCGCGATGATGATTGTGATTACAAGAACGATGATATAGATGGTTGGTTGGTGGTGATGATGATGATGGTATGATGATGATGATGATGATGATGATGATGAATTATACTGATGATGATGATGATGCTGATGACGGACGATATGGTGATGTGATGATGAACCACGACGACGATGGTGACGGCGATCATTATGAGAATAGACGATGATGACGATGACGATGACGATGATGATAATGATGATGATGATGATGATGATTATGAGGATGAATGATGATGAGATGATTGATGACGATGACGCTGATGATGATGAGATGATGAATGAGATGATAATGATTGATGATAGGAACGATGACGATGATGATGATGATGATGTGATAATGATTATGATATGATGATGAAGATGACGATGACGATATGATGTGATGATGATGACGCTGAATGAGATGATGATGATGATGATGATGATGATGATCATAAGGAAGGAATTCCTCGATGGCGGAAGAGAAACAAAAAGGGGCAACAACACGATGATAAAGACATTATCGATAACGATACGATGAACACGTCGACGACAAACGACGATGATAATGCTGATGACAATGACAAAAACGATGATGATCCGCAGGACCTCCACCTCCTAAACCATGACCCTTTTAGGCTCAAATGTGTGTTCATCGTGTTAAAAGAAACTATGCATTGCTTATCCTTAGACGTGTATGTATCTCCATATAATGTGGTAATCTTAAAGCGTGTATTAGGTGTACCTTTACATATGTACATTATCCAACGCATGCTAAATGTCTATGTCCGTATACTTTATGCCATATTTTATTTTTCATAACTCGTGTGGACTTTTGCTTAAGTCAAAATCTATGCTTATATATTCATGCATGCTGATGCGATGTCTTTTGTATTCTGGCACCTGAACAAAAATTCCGTCCGCCCTTGGGAGATAATACAGTGAGTTTGATTTGATTTGATTTATTTTTGTGTCAGCATTATAACCAAAAACTGAACGCGGAACAAAATGTTCTAGAAACGACATTGCCCGACTACACCAACAGATTGCCTAAAAATCCCCAACACCACGGAAGTCAGTGTGCTGACCGCTTACTTTCAATCTGCGTGATTCAAGGTAAAACGAATGGCCACGGTTCTCTGTTATCCTTGCAGCAAAACGGCCAAAATACTCGTTAAACTGTGCCCCCTCCATCCGCGTGTGTTTGTGCGTGTGTATTGCGTGTATGTCTGTAAACGTAAGATGTGCCCACCCCCCCTGCATTTTCTCAGTTATTTATTTTTTTCCGTTTTTTTTGCCTTTCTTACCATACATAAAGTGTATTTTAGGAACATTTTAGGCTAATAACCATATTTGGTAATACTAACCCCAGCCTAAACCGAACCCTCACCGCCCACTATGACTGCAGTACACACGCGATTTGTCACAGTTTGGTTCGTTGCGTTTTCCCGTCTTATAGGGTGGGGGTAGGGTTAGGGTTAGGGCTAGGGTTAGGCTATGGTTAGTATTCCCAACAAGGTTTATTAGCTAAAAATGTTCCTAAATACAGCTTTATGTATGGTAAGAAAGGCAAAACTGAAAAAATACATTAACCAAGAAATGTAGGGGGGGGGGGGGGGTGCACATCTTGACCTTTAACCAACTTTAATTATAATTACACACAAATAGGAACAATGAATACTCGTGGCTGTGTTTCTGTCACCCAGATCGCCCGCCAACCAATACTTCGAATTGGCTGGCGCGTCTTCGAATGGCTCGACACCCCCTGAGCGTCTTCACAGATAACGACGAACCTCCGCCATTTTGAACAATTCAGGGCCCGCTACCCTCCCTTCCGCACCACCTTTCCCCCCACCATCATCAACACTGAACAGAGACGAGTTATGGTCCTTTAGAATTCTCGATCAATCAACGCCATCTTCGAACGAGAAGGGGACACCCGTTCACTCCGAGGCCCATATACTGTTTGCGCCATGCACGCTAAGTTTGAGTCCATGGCTAAAGTGCTGAGGAAAAACTGTATCACCCCACGATACGTGGCGTGGTTGGATATTGGGCCTTTTCCGAGCACAAACGAGAAGAAGGACGCTATTCATTTGACCGTTCCGACCGGATTTTAAGACCAACCCACGTCGCTACAGCCAAGTGAAACCGTTGCAGAATACGACAGTGGAGGACCATCATGTCGGCCAATCACAAGGTGTGGGTTCGGGGAGCCTCGTTCCTGGCCACGCCGGAAGTGATGTACGTGTGGTGTCGGGAGTATCAGAGCGCTGTGCAGAAACTGCTGGACATGAAGTGGATGACACCCGACCAGAGAGTGAGTCAATACAGTGTTGTTTGTTTTCTTCGCTTTGCACTAAATATGTTGCTCTTTCTTCTTGGCGTTTCCCCCTTTCTTGTTCTTTCAGGAACATCTGATTAACGTCCTCCGGTCTGAAACAGACTGGGAACATTAGTAGATACAAAGATGGTAGGACGATCCTGGAGGCAATGCCCGGAGGCAGTTAAACACCATAAAAGTCCCTAATACTTAATCACTAAAGATGTTCATAAACGAGTTAACCCTTCTTGTTTAGGTTTGCTTTCACTTTATTTTGTTTTTTCTTGTCTTCATTAACTCCTCCTCCTCCTCCTCTCCTCCTCCTCTCCTCCTCCTCCTCCTCCTCCTCCTTCTTCTGGAACAGAAGAAGAATATGTTTTACGCCCTCTTTGGCCTTTCGGCCTGTCGGGCAATTCTGGAACAGAAGTATGCATGTGTAGAAAGGGCCTTTATATCACTTTAAAGCCAATTTGAAATGTTCCTTTTCTTGTATATCTTCCTTTGTGCCACTCTCTGTTGTTTCTTGGTTGTTGGGTTCTTAGTCTTCTGTACGAGTGCTGTTGTCTGTGTCCCTTACTATTTTTCGTGCTCTGTTCTTCTTGCTCTTGTTCGTCTTCTTTGTCGTTTTTGGCTGTTTGTTCTTGTTTTGTTTTTTCTTCCAGTATTAAAACAAGCGCGAAAACGCCATAGTTTGTGCACGCGGTCTATTTTACCACTCCCATCATGAGTTACCTCCCCGGCTTTTCAATAATATTAATCTGTAAACCAGAATGTTATCTCTGCACCATTTCTAACTTTTTATATCTTTTGGAAAACTTAAAAACTATGTATCCTACTTATGCTCATCGAAAGAACACTGCTACTCGTCGTGTCTGTTGTAGTGTCCTGTATTACATATGTTTATTATTTTGTACGCTTTAAAAGACATCATCTTTAAGAACTCGGCCTCAATTAATTTTGAAGTGTAGCCTCGATTTGACAGTGCGCAATTTTGTGTCAAATGTGGCGACAATTTTGGACCGACAGACGACAGACAGACCGACAAAGTGAGTTATAGGTTTGTGTGCTTGAGGCCACAAACAAAACAAAAACTTTATTGTGAAAGTTACTCAGTCTTTTCAGGCAATGCGGTAATGCGGATTTTGGCCCTGAGAGAGAGAGTTGTCTTTTCCCAACAGATCAAATCGTTTGTCGCGGTGCGTACGTGCTTGCTTGTGCTCATACGCTTAAGACGATGTAGGGCTATAAATTATTGTGTAATGCGTGCGTGGTGATGGCTATATGGCGTTGTCTGTTTGTCAGACAAAACAAAGTTATATAACAACGTTCGCTTCTGGGGCTTGTTACTTATTCTGTAACAATCAAAATATTGATGTGTTTTTTTCTCGCTTGACGAGTCATTTACTGTAATGGTTCAAACCCAGCTTCGACTTTGGACTACGGGTTCCCATCCAGGCTTACACGCCCGCCATGGTTGGGGTGACCTGGTTTCTCCCTTGGCTACATGATGAAACAATCCCCGTAGGTGAATTCGGGTTACTATACTCCACCTGGAGGCGCGTCGAAGCCAGAGGCGCGCCAACATGTTTTTTGTCATGCGAGTTTTTGTGTGATTGACGAGGAAGGAAAGGGGGGGTGGGGATCAGTTTTTACCAAATGACAAACATTTTTTGCCACTAGATTTAACGTGTGCTAAGTGGGGCAATTGGCACACTGGACCTTGGGTTATCGTCCTCATCTCCGACAAAGACTCCACTTCAGACCGTAAGGCCTAGCGCAAAGTGAGAGGAAAATCCCCTGTAACCCAGGTTCGAACTCGGGTTTTACTTACACGATCGAACGCGGTACCAACTGTGCCCTCTACACCACCCCTGATTGGCTACATTCTGTCTCTACTGAAACAAACGTTGTTATTGGCTATCTCGATCGTGTTTGCAAGCTGTTTTTGATTGGTTGTGACCACCACCAAATACAGCTATTTTTTAAAATTGCTACTCTATGAAACAAACATCAGCCATGGAACTAAACTTAATGCATACCCATTTCATAATGCAATTTACAATCAAAAGTACTTTCATAAATTTTCCATATTCTCTAATTTTATTTAAAAGAAATATACTGGTTTCCTAATGTCTTCTTTGTAACCGAGAGGACTAAACACTAAACATTCCTTACGAGCAAACCTCTTGATTTGGCCGTTCTTCTCAGCGATCAAAACAAAAGTCCTTTGATGGCTATCCCTGTTGATATTGCTGTTGATGTCCCCTGGCTAACAAAGACTCCATGGATCATCCCAACAACCAGGGGTAGCATTTGAACACTATGGTATAGATATGTATTCAGTTTTATGTGTAATTATTACCCGTACGTTGTGGACCGTTTTTTACTTACTGCCCGCCAGCAGCCCCACATCCGACTTTGTGGGGAGCTAATCCCGTCGGTAAACGGTAAAGATGTGAAGATGTGCCGCCCCCCCCCCCCCCCACCTGCTTTCTCGCTTAATTGTATTTTTTCGTTTTTTTGCCTTTCTACAAAATAAGCTGTATTTTAGGAAACATTTTCAAGCTAATTCTCTTTTTGGAATACTAAACCTAGCCCTAACCCTAGCCTAAACCTTAAACCCTAACCCCACTTATGTTACTGCAGTACACGCGATTTGGGCACGAGTTGGGGTTTATTGCTTTTTTCCCCTTCTTATGGGGTGGGTGGGTAGGGTTAGGTTAGGGCCTATGGGTACTTGATAGGGTTAGTATTCTAAAAGTTTATTTGCTGAAGGTTCCTAAATACAGCTTTTGTATGGTAAGAAGGCAAAACGGAAATAAATAACCGAGAAATGGTAGGGGAGGGCACACTTGACCTTTCCCATTTATGAACGTGCTTTTTCATTTGTCGTTTCGTTGAGCAAGCCACTTGGATGCTATAATATAAATGATCCTTTTTTACTGGCTACTATAAATCTTTTAAAACAAGCCTTTTTCATTGCCTATCAAACCTTTTAATTTGGTTGACACAAACACATGTGATACCAAATACTTCATTACTTATTATTATATAGTCATCCTGGATACTGCACCCAAATTAAAAATTAATGATGACAAGACGGACTCTGCTTGTTTCTCTCAGCTATGTCTGCCTACTCTCTTCCAGAAACGCTAACAGTTGACAATGCTTGTGCGTCAATTTTCTAAGTCAGCAAGAGATATCTCCGTCTCGGAAATACCCTCGATTCAAATCTTACAATGCATAAACAGGTTATAAATCTCATACGTTCCATCAATTATGAGCTCAGATGAATCTGTGCTGTTCGACACTTTCTGTCTGTTTGCAGCCACGAAAACTCTTCTTTCTGGCTTTATTCTTCTCCGGTATTGACTATTGCAACTCTCTTCTCTGAGGCTGTCCTAAAGCCCCCGCCTCCCCCCCCTCCCCCCTCAAACTCATCAGCCTAGCCCACCACCAACGTGTGCCTTCAAAAAAACATGAAAAACCAGATGCAGAACGCCTCCACTAAACTCAACATTCACGCTTTATAGCACACTTATCAATCACTCTCATCTTCGGTAAACTTCGCCACTGGCCTTTAGCAGTCAGGAGGCTAGAATCAAGCCTATAAAAATTAGCTTTGAGCCTTTGCTGTTTCAGGTGATGCTGTTTCACTCCCTCGGCTCCCGCTGTCTGATCTCTCCCGAAAACATAAGCTAACAGCTCTACTATACCTGTACCCTTCCCCTCGCTCCTCTCACGGTTCTTTCCTCCTACTGCTGCACATCTCAAGATGTCTTTCCTCGCGTCGAACACATCGAATGTAGTGACCTGTAGAACGATCCTTTTCTACTATGTATAGCACCTCACTTATGCCAATCACCCTACCCTCTACAAATGTTCGCCTCATACCTCGACTCTATTACCGCCTTTCGCTCTTTTTGCTGTGCCCTTAAAACTTCACTCTTGTTTCGGACAAGTATTAATGATTGAATATAAGTGTGTAGAAAGTGATGGAGGTCGACTCGCGTTAGTAGTCTACGTGTGCGTGTGTTGTGTAAGTGTAGTGTAGTGTAGTGTGTCCGTGAGTCAACGTTAGCCTAAGGGGGAACCCGCGCTGTTTAGGCGCGCAGCTTTATTGCAGAAAATCTTTGTTTTTAAAAAAATTATTTTATAATTATTTTATTAGTTCAGTATTTTGGATTGTACTTATGTCTAACACGTCTTGCTAAACCTTTTAATGCTACTTGTAAATCGATGGTATGAAGGGTTAATTATTGTTCTTGCCAAAATTTGTCTAATTATAATATATCATGCCTACTATTGATATGTCGCCGATTACGGCTGAGTATGTATTTTATTTTCAAGTTGCTAGTCATTGTAATTCAAATCTTGATGCCCGCGAATAGTGAATGTAATGGCCAGTCATACTATGTATTACTTTCTCACTTAGCAATGCTTCACCTATGTTGTAACTATTTTACTACTTATAGTCATAATTAATGTGTGTGAGAGTACGCTGCGTGTGTGTGTGTGAATGTGTGCGCGCATGCGCGCGCGTGTGTGTGTAAGTGTGTTGTGTATGTGGGTGGGATAGTGCGGGCATGCATGCAGGCGTGCGTACGTGTGTGTGTGTGCGCGTAGTGTGCAAGCTGCGGACGTGCCTTGGGTATGTGTGTGTGTGTGCATGACTGTGTGTGTGTGTGTATGAGTGTGAGTGTAAGTGAATAGTACTTGTGTGAACGTGTTTGTGTGTGAGGAAGAGTGCGTTGTTTGCTTTCTATGAGTATAATATTATTGTAGTTATCCTGTTAAATTTCAATTTTTTTTTTGCTTTGCTTCTTGTTTATTAATGCAAAAAGCGACCACTAGAGTCTCTATGTGAGGAAAGAGCGCCGTGAAATAAATTCCCATTCACCATTATCATTATTGACCCCCCATTATAAGTCTATTATTAGAAGAATTCAAGCATAGCAAGAAACAACAAACAACAAACATGTATGCAACAACAACTTTCACAACAACTATGCTAACAACAACAACAACACAACAACAGTCGATATCAAGAAGAATGCTTTGAAAGAAAGAAGAAGTTCCTGATCACACACTGGCAAGATGAAAGGCACTTCGAATGCTATTAAGCTTTAATGTGGATGAGTGAGTTTGCTCTACAACCATTCTTCCACTAATACGAAAATTGCCACACATAGCCTCTTCAAAAGCGCTCAGCATAGTCATCGAAACCTAGTAGGCTAATATACCACTGAATTGACTCTCTTGGTAGACGGATAAGTACAACTATACCCAGACGACGAACTAGAAATCATAAGCATTTAGGCTTTGATCCCATACGCTGCCGACCTCGACCATGCGAGTATTCATAAAGTAAACATGAAATAAAGCATTTAGATAACGATGATTCGTGCGCACAGCACGGCTCCGCAAGACTGCCTCTCTTTTTTAAAGACCCACCGCCAAATATTAACTCAAACATGTTTATAGCAAAGCTATGCCGCAAGCATAGTGCATATCACTGTTCCTAAACGCTTATATCAGTGCCTCTACTCGCCGCCAATCATCTTGTCGCTAAACAAAATCCATTAAAAGCACCAGGGTAAACCTAGAGCCAATTATATTCACAACTGATTTGCAGAATTCTATGCTTTTGTTTATTTTTATACATTAGGCCTACCATTGTTTTCTACTATTAAGAAACTAGGGTCTGTGGGTAACAGGTACTGATTTGATGCTTCTGTTGTGCTGCTAGGTTTTAAATCACTGTGGTGCTAAATGTGTGTCTTTGTGCTGTGGAAAGCTGCTTGTGATGCTGAAACATCGTTCTACGCGTTAGTACATCGACTTACTTTTGTGATATAAAATGTTATCCCAAGCATACTTGTCTTAGTAAGTATATCTATCATTAATTATTTGACCTGTGTTCGCATTATAATTATGCAATGCCACATACAAAGCAAGCCAAACTGAAGTAAACCATTTAAAAACAACAACAACCTCAAAGCCAAACAGCCAAGAAAAAAAGTACATATTGCAGAAAGAGAAATAAGTATGAGACCCCCCAACAAACACACGATACCGCGCGCACACGCAAAACACACACGCACACACCACAGCACACACACACACACACACACACAGACACCAAATCACAAACATCACACAGAGACACAACGCAACAAAACACAACACAACACACCGACACACAACACACAACACACACACACCCATACACACACACATACACAACATACACACACACACACACACACACAGCACACACACACGAGCTATACAGTTTAATAAGCAAGAAAATAATTATAAAGTATTTAATGTAACTATGATATCTCCTTCTAAAAGGGTTCTCTTTCATAAAGTATGCAATGGTAAAGGTTTGCCCCATATCCTGATCCGGCTGTAGGTGATCAGTTTGAACTGTTCGATGTTCATCGTGTCCAAGGGTCACGGCATCGTGCAAAGCGGATCCCATCCCTCTCCTTCCGTCCGCCTTTTAACCTTCCCTGAACGAATCAGGTACCCATTCACTGCTGGGTGGACAGACAGGGTTTTTTAGCCAGAACAAATCCGACTCCAAGCTGGACTCGAGAAACCCGCGACCTTCCGCACCGCAGCCGAGCGCTCTAACCACTCGACCACGGGCCCCTCTCTGTATACTGACAGAGAAACGGTCGTCCGTAGGAAAAAATGTGATCTTTAGCTAGTGGCCAAATGACGCAGCAGAGAAAACGAAATATTAAAATAACGATGAGGAAAGGAGAGAGCAGTGGGGGTGCCAGAGCATGAGAGAGATTATGAGAGATAGAGAGAGAAGGAGAGAGATAGAGAGAGAGATGTGAGAGAGAGAGAGGGAGAGACGAGAGAGCGTAGAGGAGAGAGACTTGAGAGATTAAGAGATAGAGGTAGAGGGATACCGGGGGATAGAGAGAGAGGTAATGTACACATAAAAAAGATCTTGCTTCAAAATAGTTCTAACTTTGACTCTGTGAATCATCATCATCATCATTTTCATCATCACTACTGTCATCATCATCATCATCATAATTACCATTCTATTGCACCACCACCATCACCACCACCACCACCATCATCTTCTTCTTCTTCTTCATTATCATCATCGATCATCATCATCATCATCATTATCGCATAGGTGAATATCAGCACCATTACGATCATCATCTCATCATCATCACACCAGCCAACATCACCAACATCATTCATCATTTTCATCTATCATCATTATCATCATGTATCAACATCACCTTCATCATACATCACACATCATCATCAGCATGCACACACCATCATCACATCACCATCACGCATCATCATCATCATTATCATCATTAGCAAACATCACCACCATTATCACATATCATCATCATCTCCACCCACTAGCACCATACTATCATCACCATCATCCAACAGGCACGTACAACTACCCACAGTTACCACCACACCACAATCATTAATTCATCATCATTCATCACCATCATCCATCCTCACACATCATTATCAACAGTCCAATACCACCACCACACATCATCACACATCATCTATCATCAGTCATCATCATCATTTTGGACCAACATCATCATCATACATCAACATCACCACTACCACCACCCGGTACGCACCATCATCATTTCAGCAGCATCCACCACCATCATCTCCAAAATGGATGGTGAAATTTACAGGTGTTGGTGCACTGATATGTAACATGAATACACACTTGCCTCCATCATCATCGATCATACTCGAGACACATGCATAAACACGTCCGTCGTCCGTCTCGTCTTCAAGCACACAGCAGACAAGTGGCCTCCTTCATGAGGTACTCCCCACACAAGAACCAGATGTTGGGCGGGGTGTAGGGTGTAGGCCTGGATGGGGACACGCAGCCACCGAAGTGGAAACTGGGCTGAACCATGCAGTAGATGCTATCTGTGCACAAGTACAGGGAGGAGGGCATTTATCAAAATAAAGCATTGAGTTTTCAGATCATGCACTATCCTCAACACTTCCACATAAATAAATAAATAACACTAAATGCATAGAATAAAGGCAGAATGGTTAACGAGCCAGTGAGAGAGAATACACAGACTGCTCCACAGAGAGAGAGAGATAGAGAGTGAGAGAGAGAGAGTGAGAGAGAGAGAGTCCACAGCCACAGAGAGGTAATTGACATTTACCAATTGTGTCGGGAGAGAGACAGAGTCGAGACAGAGAGAGAGAGAGAGAGAGTAGTGACAGTGGAACACAAGAGAGAGAATTGACAATTAAGAGAGACAGAGAGATCACACACAGAGAGTGAGAGACAGACAGTGAGAGAGAGAGAAGAGAGAGAGAGAGAGAGAGAGAGAGAGAGAGAGACACAAACAGACACAGATATCAGACAGACCAAGAGAGATAGAGAACAGAGCAACAGAGAGAGAGAGAGAGAGAGAGAAGAGAGAGAGCATGCCCATGTGTCACTGTAAAAGATAGGAAAACTGACATGAACAAACACAGAAACAAGATTCCCAAAACTGAGTTTCCGAACTGAGTTCCGATCTCCGGCTTAAACGAAGAAAGAAAAGAATGTTAATGAAAAACAGCAGCATAATAGGAAACTTAAAGAAAAACAGTAATACAATAACACACGTAGGCTACATGATGCAGAAATACGCCTCTCCTCCATAACCCCGACCAAACGTGGTGAAACACACACACACCCACACACTACACACACACTCACACCACCCACACAACACATACACCACACACAACACACAGCTAATGCGAAGTCCAGACAGAGTAGTGGAGTCAACAGAGATAGAGAGATAGAGAGAGAGACCGAGAGATAGAGGAGAGTCAGAGAGATAGAGGAGAGACAGAGAGATAGAGGAGAGACAGACAGAGAGAGAGTAGAGAGAGAGAGAGGGAGAGAGAGAGAGAGAGATGAGAGAGAGAGAGAGAGAGAGAGAAGAAGAGACAGAGAGAGAGAAGAGGGAGATTAACACAATGTACAATCCAAGAGAGGCTACAGATGCCTGCGGGTTAGCGGCCACATACATTTTCTGAGCATCGTGAATCAATATCGTTTTTAAGAGATGTTTAAAGATCCCCCGAATCACAGTTTCCAAATCCGGGATTCGCGTGTTTTCCTTCTTATAGCTGGAAAGAAATCTTATTTTGACCAGATTTTATTCCCATACAAATGGCCCCAAATTGAAAGCGAACCATCATTTTAAAGAGCAGCCTAAATTTAAAGTTGGGGGATTTGTATGTTGGTCACAGCTACCCATAAAAAAACAAGGGACTTAACCGTGGTGCATCACTGGGTCTTTAACAGCAAAACAGTCGTACACGAAACAAAAACAAAACAAACAAAAAAGCATTCAAAACAATAGAACAACAACAAGCGGGAAGACGGTGGTGTAAATTCATTAGGCAAATATTTCGGGCTACTGCCCTTATGACCATGCCTGTCTCCGATTAAATAAATAAATAAAGAACAAACCACTCACTCTCTTTCTGTGTGCATCCACTTCATGTCCAGCAGTTTCTGCACAGCTCTCTGTACTCCCGACCCACACGTACATCCTTCCCGCGTGGCCAGGAACGAAGTCCCCGACGCCCACACCTTGCGAGTCGCCTAAAAATCTCCGCACATCCGTATCATCTGTAAAGCATGACCCGCTATCCGCCCACGCTGTCGTGTTTGAAATCGGTGGGCACTGTCAAATTATCTCTCCTCCTATGCCGACTTCTCCTCTAAAAGCCCGATATCCAGCACGCTACGTATCTCGTAGTGGTACATTTTCTCCCATCCACACCTTTCCAAGAGTTCGATTTAGCGTTATGGTCGCAACAGTATAGATTGCACTTGGACGGGTAGTCGGGCTGGGAACAGATTGGCGTCGTTTGTCGCCGTTCGGAAGGCCCATAACTCCTCTCTGCTCAGTTTTGATGAGGGTGGTGCGGGAGGGTGGGGGTGCGGTCCCTGATTCTGAAAATGGGCGACGGTTTCGTCGGTGTCTGCAAGACAGGAAGGGTTGTCGATGCCATTCGAAGGTGTGGAACATTGCCACTTGGTAGTACTGGTCAGGGCACGCCCTGGTAAAAGCAGAATTGGTGATGCTGTGGTGAACATCGATGCAACCTTGAGGAGGTGATTAGGTGGTGGGGGGGGGGGGGGGGGGGGGGGGGGGGGGGGTAAAAAAAAAAAAAAAAAAAAAAAAGAAAAAAAAAGGGGGGGGGGCGGCACGACAGCAAAGTAGACCAAACATTAACTAAAAACACACACACAAACGCGCGCACGTGTGCACACAGACTTAACACACACCATTAGCACACCACACACACACCACCACACCGGACACACGCACGACGCACACGCACACAACACACACACTACCACACACAACACACACACACACCACATAACCACACACACACACACACACACACACGACACACGTCCATAACCACAACACACGACATACAGCCCCACACATACCACACACGCATTCACACACACACAACACACACACAACACAC
>JAGGCT020000035.1:4592020-4618135 GCA_017654935.2 Phymorhynchus buccinoides
TCTGGTGCCTTTTCAACAATGTCCTGTTATGGACGCTGGTCAGATCTGTTTTTGAGACAAACCAAGGTGTTTCTGTAAAAACACTCCAACCCATGATTCCAGACAACAGAGAGTGTCGTCCTAGGCCGTCACCTTTTTTTTTTTTGATGGCTGCAAGTGCCTCGGTTTTCTGCTTGCTCCACCCTGGGGCGATATATTTAAATAGTGCGAGTGTATTCTGATTGAAAGATCCAATACAGAGACGGACAGTCTGGGTGTTTTCGTGAATCCAGCTTTTTTTCTGTGTACTCAATAACGTGGCTGTCAACTTCTACCTGTTCTGTGTAACTCACAGGACAGTTCAGAGCATAGTTTCAGAAAGGTATTTGGGAGTTTCACTGGAGTATGTCGTGAAAACAAGCGTCGAAATTCTTTTGAACAAATATTTGTAGGAATAGAACGGTAAAGACAGACTGGGCAAATGGTGCAGGGACAAACGAACAAGGCCTACGTTAAAGCTTGTGTTTACTGAGAAGAAACACGATGATGTTCAAAGACCCGTCCAGATGGCCATCTCTGCAGGTCCGACTTTACCTCTTCCAGCATTTCTGTTCCTCACCTGAAACGACAACCTTGCTGCGATTTTCCACTGGTTTTGATTCCTTTTTACACCATGTTGATTATAGTCATTCTGATAGAAAACTGGAATTTTAACTGTGTTTGGGACACACAAACTTTGTATATTAAAGTCTTTGTAAAAATGTTTGTACTTTTAGATGATTAATTACAAACATGATGCCTAAGAGTCTAGCAATAAATGTTTATTATATGAAATTAATAACCGCTTTCTGCCGTGAAAGAGATATGGAAATGTTGCCTGATACTTATATATTCCTCTTATCCGGTTTTCGGTATGGCAGTCAACAACTCATGATAGAACTGGTAGAAGGTTTGGAATACCCCGTGAAGAATGATTCTTTAGACGACTGCAATCAGAATGACCTTTGGTGACTAGTTTTCTTTTGTAATGAAATGTTCCGAATAATTATAATAATATTAGAATTCAGTTTATCTCCATAAACTTTACATGTGCAAAGTTCCGGTATTTACTATTGTCGTTTGGTCCTGTGGGTGGAAAAAGTTTTCTTAACTGTAGCGAAATTTCTAAGGCTTAAGTCTGTGTACATCACACGTTAACAATATTCACAAAAACATTTCTATTTCGCCATGCAACACAGTGAGTGGGGGGGCAAGTCATATCTTAGGGCCTGACCTGTGTTCGATTAGGAATAAGATATCCCTTGTCACATTTTTGGTCAGCTGTGCTTGCAAGTTGTTGTTTTAGTAGGGTTAATTAGGGGGGTCGGTGTCTTCGTTTCCCCCCCCCCCCCCCCCCCCCCACCCCCCCCCCCCCCCGTCTCTGCCAGCTTACCTTGACGTAGCAAATATCTTGTTATCAGGTTTTCTCGAACACACGCGTTCACCTGTCAGGTGAGAAGTCAAGGTTGTTATAGAAAAACGGATTAGGCTGGGAAGCTGTAGTTTCGTGGATTTTGATGTCGAAGTTTTTAGAGAGTCACTTGCGACTGGAACTTGAGATGAGAAGAAGATCTAAAAATTATTTTTTCTCTGGAAGACCGCCTGCTGAAAAAACGTCACCGTTTGCAGAATGAAGAAGGATCGAGAGCCTGCCAATGAGAAAAATGATACACGCCCTTTCGTCGAGAGGAAAGAAGAAAGACCAATAGAGGGAGAGGGTGAAAGAAGTACTGGCCCGTCACAGGTCAGTAAGGAAATGCGTCATCCAGACAAACATTCTGAGGGCTTAATTGTATGATTCCATTGTAGGCGTTACCTCGCAGATTTTTACGATTTCGTTAGTCACAAGGTGTTTGCAGTGTTTGCCTTTAAGAATATTAGCACACGGGTAATTAGGATTCTCCCCTTTAGGCGAGACTTACTATATGCATTCGTTAAAAAAACAAATATCTAAATTCTTTTTCTTCCCCTTTTTTGGTCTGATTTGGCTGCAATTATCAGAAAAGTTCCAGGACCTTATGGGTATGTGAAATTTGAAATATTAAATGATTTCGCCAAATATTCGGCAACATATGGCCGAAAAACGGCAAAATGGGCAACATTTCAAATCTTGAATATCTCAAAAAACGCGCTGAACGGAATTTCGTTCATTATTTTCAGAATTAACTTAAAAGTAGTATTTGCAACACTTGGTGGATATAAAAAACCTGAACCGGAAGTGCCACAGCTATGGTCAGGCAGCTTTTTATTTGGTTCACGGAATAGCCCAAACCTGAAGTTACGTCACAAAACTAACTAGAGGATTTTGTAGCCCTTACTCTGGCCAAGGTCAGAAAGGAGTTTGCTGACGATATGTTAAATAGTTTGGAAGATATCTAAAATTTATGTACACATTTGGTTGTGTCACTTTAACTATTTCCCATTTATAGAATTTTTTTTGTTTTTCATCCCATTTCGCTGATATTTGCAGAATATCTGAAGGACACTAATTCTTATGCTGAAATTTAAATAGCATACCGATTTGCCTAACTTTGGCCAAAATATGAGGCGAAAATGTGCCAAAATGCTAAATCATGAATAAAAAAAAAAAACACACTTTTTTTGAGAATGTCTGCACAGATTGTGTTCATAGTCTCAATATTTTATTAAAAGTAGCATAGCAACACTTTCTATGTAAGATGAAACCGGAAGTATCAACCGGAAGTATATCCGAAAATTACGGAATTTGGGCAAATTTTCATTTTAATTGCGGGAAAACCCTTTGACAGTCCGTGGATTAATATTTTCTATGTTTAACAACAACTTTGTTTCCAGAGATACAGAGACAGAGAGAGAAAGAGAGAAGAAGAAGAGAGAGAGGGAGAGGGAACACTGAACACTGAACACCGAATGTTTCTATTTGCACATTGGGCCTTTTAGGGGCCACAATACAAAGGAAGGGCTATTAGTAGGGCTAGTTAGAAACTTAATTGTAGAAGCATGAATATACAATTAATCAAAGCAACAGCGAATCAACAATGTAAGATATGCGGAAACATTAACAGCCATCGCTATATGAATTATGTCTTTGACATTGAAAGAACGCATTGCATCAGCCTTATACGAGTCGTCTATCCATATTATCCCTAGTCAGTGGGGGAATGCATAGCAAAAACAAGCATTCGTTTCCACGAAAAGCGGGATTACTTAAAAAATAATGGGAGGCAGAGCGGGGCATAAAGTGTTCAATTTGCACTCTGTTAATATTTGCTTCCATCCACGAAGACACTATTCTGGGAAACTGGAAAATAATAAAAGCACAAGTGCACGATTTGCACTTAATGATCATATAAATTAGGTTACTTAAGAAATAAAGTGGGTAGAGGGGGGGTGGGGTCATGTACATCTTCGTATCACTCACATAAGCTTATTTACAAACATGCAATTAATGCTAGAGCAGAAACAACAATATGAATGCCAAAACTGCACATAATGATTACAGAATCTTTTATGAGTACAATCAAATAACAAAAGGCATATGCTATATACAATCGATAAAGAATCAAGATACCAAAAACAGTATGAACTTTAACAT
Source organism: Phymorhynchus buccinoides (assembly GCA_017654935.2). NCBI lineage: Eukaryota > Metazoa > Mollusca > Gastropoda > Neogastropoda > Raphitomidae > Phymorhynchus > Phymorhynchus buccinoides. The sequence goes on from JAGGCT020000035.1 coordinate 4,595,613, forward strand.
GCATTCGCAAACAACAAGTTAAACTGTTAATGGCATGAAATACAGTATCTAGATACATTGTGTCCTGTGGTGTGGATTATTTGATTTAAGCAAAGCATGTACAGGCACATTTAACAATTCTTTCATAAATTGGTCTCGTATATCGCTATACTGCATGCAATGGAACAAGAAATGGCGTTCGTTTTCAATTTGACCAACACAAAACGGGCAATCTTTCGCTCTTGCAGAATTGTTGTATCTATAAACATTATTATTCAGAGGAAGTACATTAAACCGTAGCTGAGAAATTGCTACCCGAAAACAATAAATATCCATTTCAAAGACATACATCTCTTTTTCGAAAACAGTTTTGAATGATCTGTAGGCATTGTATCTGTCTCTATCTCTGATTGTTCCATCCCACTCTTGAATAAACATGTCAATCAATCTTTGCTTAAATAAAGAAAAAATAACCACAGGGACTCTTATACAAAAAACACAAAGTTCAAAACAGTAGGTTTCTGTCCCTTTTATTTGAAAAAAAAGCACAGACGTTTCGGAGACTAACACCGTTTTCAATGTGAAAATAATGAGAGCCAAATGTGTTGGCGAGAGAGATTTAAATACAAAAGTAAGAGTGAGTAGAAATAATAAAATGTCAGAAAAACGATGACGTGAAAAAAACGATGACGTGAAAAAAAATGATGACGTGAAAAACCTGAGTACATAATAACATTGCGTCAACGTTTGAAAAGAGACAGCTTGAACTTGAGGAAAATGTAAATATACAATATATTTCAGGAATAATTATAACTGTTAACGACTCCTTGCTGTAACCAGACGCATATTGAAACCTGTATTACACATAAATCTCTCTAATTTTTTAAACCCAGCAGTTCTTACCAGCACCGGTCTAATTTAAGCAACATTTCATACGCTTTTATTTAAATGCGTAATATTTCATTATACATTTGTACTAGTTTAAACCAAAGGCGTTACACTTGCAACAAAATAATTTAATACATTACAATTAGATAAGTGTAATTTATTATCTCCCTTGAATGTTAATGTTACGTAATGAATTATTAATTATTTCCGCAACACCTAAAAAATCAAAATGTCCGTGTTCCCACGGCAGTCACTTTGAAATAAAGACGATTTATTTCTGCTTGTGCAAAGAAAAATTAAATTACTAAGTACTCACCGATTGTGTGAAGGAGGAATCGTTTTGATTGCTAGCTGGGATTGAAGGGTTATCGTTCTAATCTACGGTAATTCAAGAGCAGTAATTCATCGGTAAACTGAGCGTTCACTTTGAAAGCAGTCGGCTCAGAATTTAAGCCTTCAGCAATGTTTATATGAAGGGATGGAGATGGTCAATCCTTTTCTTAAATCTTGTTGTCACGTACGGAAAACTTTCCGCTGCTCAGTTGTCTGCTGTCATCAAACCCTGACAGCTACCGATCACAAAAAAAATGGCTTCACTTTGGGCGGCGGTTTGTTTACATTTTTTTAAGAAGAGTGACTTCCCTTTCTTAACGATGGAACGAAAATGGCTGGGTTTAGCTGCACGACTCACCGGTAAACTGGCATCCTTTGCTGAATTTAAAGTTTATTCCAAGCATTATTTTGCTGCACACGAATAATCTTATACTAACGTTTGCTTCAACGCTATAAACGTAAGTATATCATAACGCACAATGTATCCGATCGTGTGTTTTTCAAACTTTATTTTAGTCTGTTCGAAAGATGATCGTCTGTACAGGGCAATCTCATTCTCTCGTTCGCGACGTGATGTGACGTCAAAGAAGCCATTCCTAAAATGGAAATAGATTTTTTTGCTCGATTCATAGATCATTTTTAACGCAGAAACCAATATTAAAATAGTTCTTTTCTCAAATCTGCTACACATAATTTCCACAACCCGCACTCTTTCTGTGAATGCTCACTTTTTGTAAATCAGTTAAGTTCTGTCGAACTTTCATTCAATCGCCCTTATTCTTGGAAGAAAGCAGTGTCACAAGCTTTTCTATATGAGTCATGAATGAAAAAGTAGAAGTAGAACAATACTTACAAAAATCTTGCCTTCCTTTTGCAAATTATTGACAGACAACAGATCTTTACTCCAAGTTAACTATTTTTCTTCAATTTTATCAGCATTACAATGGGAATCGCTTAAATATAGTTTTAATGCACATCTCTAATACAATGGGTACCGTCCCAGGTCGCCATATACAATTTTATTTGGCGTTCTAACTGGTACCCCCAGAAGGCTCTTGCATACCAATAAATGAATCTTTTCGATATGATCAAATCGCTTGCTGCTTAATTCTTTATAATTTTGAAAAAACCCTATCTCAATAGTTGTGTATAGCAGCTTTCTTTCCTTTTGTTGCAAGATGTAATGTGCCTTTTCTAGTGCTCAACATTGTTGTAAAATTATACCCCAAATAACAATACTCATTAACTGCATCTAATCTCTTACCATTATAGTACCATTTATCATGTTTACCAAGAAAGCCTCCCTTACGAAATACCATAACTTTTGTCTTGTCAATGTTTACATTCATTTTCATATCATCACAACATGCTTGCAATATATTAAGTTGATTCTGTAGTCCAACTGGGGTAGTTGCTATCAATAGATTGAGGAGAGAGACCGAGTAGACCGCGAGCGACGCAGATTGAATGAGAGAGAGAGAGAGATGAGAGAGAGAGAGAGAGTGAGAGGTCTTACACTAGTGCTACAGGTAAAGCAAAGTGACACTGACGTCATTGCTGTCCTGACGGTAAGCTGTGACGTACATTGAGGCCTTACTGCCCTTTGTATGTGACATTGAATGTAGGCCACAACAAAATATCAAAAGAGAGATGAGAGAGAGTGAGACGACGGGATGAGACCGAGAGAGAGAGACCCTGCGTGAGACGAGAGACTCGATGACGAGAGAGAGGAGATGAGGTTGAGTAAGTTCTTACACTGTGCACTTCCAGTGAAGCAAAGTGACAATGACGGTATGACTGTCTTGAGGTAAGCTGTGACGCTACATTAGCTTATGACATTGCAGTTAGGCAACAAACAAATATCAACAGAGAGAGAGAGAGGAGCCGAAAGAGAGAGAGGAGAGAATACGAGAGAGAGAGTTCTTACACTGTGCTACAGTGACGCAAAGTGACACTGACGTCATTGCTGTCTTGAGGTAAGCTGTGACGTACATTAGCTTATGACATTGCAGTAGGCCACAACAATATCAACAGAGAGAGAGAGAGAGAGTGAGACGAGATGGGAGAGAGTGAGAGGAGAGAGAGGAGAGAGAGAGAGGAGAGAGATAACTCGAACTCGAAATTTTTAATGAGGCTAAGCATAAATAATGCGGTCCTCTAAATTAATAGCATATGAATGAATAAATAAATACGTAAATTGCAAAACAACGCAAATGTTTCAAAAGTAACAATGTACAATCAAATGCAACAAATCCAAAGAACTGGACAACATGCAGTTAATAGTTTTTCCTACATGAAATATAAATCACATTCTCAGAATTCCTTTCACACACATAAATCATAGTTTAAGACAAGTAATCATTGACATACACAGCTTGACCGCCGAAACCGAGAGGCACCTTTGCAGGGGAGAGAGAGAGAAGCGATTTCTGCCCACACTACAGCCAACAGTATGGCGGCTGCCTGACAGAGGAGAAGGACACCACCACCATTCTTTGGGCCCCTTCTGCCAGCACCGCCGCACGACATTGACACTGCATGATGACCATTCCATGCACCTGTCCAACGTTGGATCATCTTCGTTGAGCTTTGCTCCGAACCTTGGACTCTGAGGAGGACTCAGGACCATCTTCTTCTACTACGACTGTCTTCCACCTCTGTCTCCACCAACGACGTCTCTTCCTGATCTTCACTTCACGTCGTTGGACTTTTGCTCTCATAAGCATCAATAGGGCACTAAGGTTTAGGTTTTTTTCATTTGTTTTGGCAGTACGATGTCTTATTCGTCTGCCTAGTTGCTAGGGTCGTAGGACGTGCCACAAAAGTGGTATCCCTGGGAGGACTGCGCTGGCCACCCGAGCCCTTGCACAGCAGGACTCCCAGGTCTAGGGACTAGGACCTTAGCAAGCTAGAATTTCACTGATTTATTCACATTACAAACTTTCCTCACTATCTTTTTTTTTCGACACTTACATGTCGTTCTTATCAGTCTGGTCTGAACCCCCCACTTGTAGGCTTCTTGCCGGTGGGATCGGTCTTCCATAGCATAGATTCTGTAGGGTAGTTCCTCCTTCTCTAGGGTTGTTTTGTTTTTGCCAGCCCCCTAAATTGTTGGGGGAGTTTGTGTGCAAAGCCTAACAACATAAACTAGTTTAGAGTAAGTCTTTTAAAAATTCTAGGGTATTAGGAAACTTCTATCATTAGGTGACTGACCCATCGGTGAACATCCTCTTATTGAAGTCCTCCGTAATAATGTACAAGTTTTGCTAAATGTAAAATAAAGATTTGATGCGTAAAACAATAATGTAAAGATAAGCACTAAAATAAAACTAAAGATTTGAAGTGTTAAGACATTAAATACATTAAGAATTACATACTAATATAATAAACTGAAAAAACCTGAGATAACTACCCTGTAGATTAAAATATTCTGACAATTAAAATCGTGATTAATCTGGTGGATTTTTAGGTAATATTGAGCCCTTGGGTGTTCTGTTGCCTTAAATAATAACTAAACTTGATAACTTGTAGAGATATTTTTCTTACATAAAGTGTAATTTGGGAGATAACTTGGCCGATAAATTATGTACAGTATATGTGCTCCTTTTGTTCTGGGGCTCCCTCTTTAGGTATTTCCCCAGAGCACTTTTTGAATAGTAGCTGGAGCATAATTATTGTGACACCAGCTACGAAAACAAGTGTAAGCATCTGATTGGTTCTCGCGGGAACCACACTATTCTGATTGGTTCCCCCGGGAAACGAAAAGAAAATGTAGGGCGGATTTCTGCTTCGAAACGGCCACGAGGGACTCTTTTGTCCTTCCTGGTCCTGTTGCGGGCACTGGGTCCGTCCTATTACAACTAGTTTAACTTATTTAAGATTGTTAATAATACCATTGAAGAGACCATGACTAATCCTGAAATTATGACCCATTACCTGGACACAAGTTCAGAGGAGGACTCCATCTTTACGGCAGAAACTATGCCACAAAAAAAATGACACAATGAAGAAAGACACTCTTACCCCAACAAGAAGAGCTAAAAGAAAATCGAGATACTCCAATGAAGAAAAAAGCAGTCCAGAGATGGCACAGCCTAAAAATGATAAAAAGAATAGAGAAGACCTAGGTTCAATGGATGAGACAGAGAGTGCTGTCCCCCTGTCTCCAATCATCCAAATTATCCAAACCCCAGTTCAGGAGAAGACCTCTATGGCACTCCCCCAAGAGAAAGAAAAAGATTCCCCAGTGGCTCCTCCCTCAGTAGAGGAACCTATTACGATCTGGGGCCCCAAAGACACTAAAGAAAAGAAGAACGAGGAGTCAGAATTGGACTCAGATACTAATAAGGGGAGTGACTTCGTCAAAGTCCAACAGCGACGAAGACGCCCCCCCCCACCCCCCCCCCCCCCCCCCCCCCTCACCAACAAAACCCAGTTCCACCTATCTACTCTTCAGTGCCCAGTGATCCTGGAGAATCTGCGCACTGGCGCAGCTACCTTCAGGGCGCTGGGTCCGACAACAAACTGAATATTTTCAGAAATAACGTGGGGGACATCCTCAGCCAGAGGCCTCTAACTGGAAATCGCTGGTTAATTGGCTGCAAATCAGCCACTCAACAATATAAGCTAGCTAAGCTAACATCAATCGCCTCTATGTGACATTAAATGTGTCATCCCTGAGGCCACTACTGAGGGGGTAATTAAGCCAATCCCCTTCGAGGAGGATCTCGAAGACCTATTAACGTACATTCCAGATGCCAAATCTATCCAGAGACTTCAGAACAGAGATGGCACAGATTCTCGTGCCATCAAACTTATCTTTAGAAAACCAATCTTGCCTGCCTTGGTTAAGATCGATGCCCAGGAGTTCCCTGTGGCACCATATGTTGCCCCAGTGCGACGGTGCCGCAGGTGCGCTCGATATGGGCACGGTCCCAACCAATGCAGAGCAAAACTGGAAATTTGCACCAGGTGCTCTGCCCCTGGACACTCAGCCAAAAACTGTAGTCAAAATTTAAAGTGTGTCAACTGTGGCGGTGGACATTCCGCCGCCTACCAAGGATGCCCTCAGTATCAACTCAGACTGAGGGCAAACAAAATTAGAGGAGAAGCTTTCTTGCCCTACAGCGAGGCCATCAGGAGGGCTAAAGAAAGTCTACAAACAGAAAAAGATCAAAAAGATAACCAACCCAAAATAGACATGCCCACAGTCGACCCTAGTTGGAGAGTGCAATGGATTCCCGTTGGGAGTCTTCTGACTCCTACGCCAACAGGGTCAGAGGTTATAAACCAACAACAAAATCTGATGTAGATCAGCCTGTTCCGACTCCTCTGGACCATCTATCACATGTGGAAGGGCCCGGGGGAGGCGGAGGAGATCACCTCTCCACTTTCAACCCACAAACGAAGAAAAAAGAAAAAAAGGAAAAGATCACATAGAAAAAGCTCAGAACGAATCACAAAGGAAAAAGTCGAAGAGATGATCTCAAAGCAACTGGAAAAAATGACTGAGACAATAATGACGACAATAACTAAACACATTGACAATACACTGACAAAACAAACTCACCCAACAACCTCTCAACTTGTAAATCTTAATATTCCCAAAGAAGAAAATAAATCACTGAAAGAATCATTCATAACCCGTATTCTCCGAAGTCTGGCACAAGCCAGAACTTCTAACCAACCTAAATCCTTAATCGTAGGACCTTTCCTCTCTGATTACTGACACTGAGGATCTCCCTATTTGATCCCAAGAACTGCTCTAAATATTATGCAACTAGCAGAAATCGCCTGTGGCGCCTCCCCAGCGCCACAGGGATCAAGACATAGACTGGGTTCGCAGAAAGCGAAACCCAAAGTTCTACCTTAACTTTAAGAACTCACTAGAAATTATTTTTACTGGTGGGGATGGAGTCCCTCTGGTGCGCGGGCCGTATACCTAACTGCATTCCTGCTCCCTTTCCCTCCCCTCCCCTTTTTAACTAAAACATGCGCCTGATGGGCCGAAGCGTATCTTTTGAGCCCACCATTTTTTAAAGTCCCTCTCCCCCATGCAGATGGGTGTCCGGCGCGCGCAACAAGGGGTTCTCTCGTAAACCGTCGCGCTTTTGCGCTCGTGCTCCCCCCCCCCCTTTTTGGCTGCCCCAGCTGTACCTTGCCACTGCTCAGCGAGTGCCTTGCCACTGCTCGGAGCTGAAGAGGAGGGGTCCACCTTCCCCCTCCCTCCCTCCGTCCCGAGTATACAGGACTATCGTTAACACATCCCCACTTCCACTTTACATCTTCATTACCAAGTAAAAGCTTAAAAAACTTCTTTTTATTTCTCCTTACTTTTTAAGACTCCATCATGACATCAGGGGCTGTGAGAATTTTTGTTTGCTACGCCCCCTTGGGATCAGTTGGAACAAATAAAACTACTTATAGTAATGGAGGCCTCTGGCGGTAATGTTCCCCCACTTATTAACAACATCACCTATATAATACACACATATTCCTGATTAAGACTGGGTTCGTCTACTTAAAAAACTAATTACCAATGGTCAGGTTTTATGACCTAATTACATATAAACAAACAAAATTTTAATAGTAACTTTTAAAACAAAACGAATCTTGTCCTTTATAAACTGACTTTTTACAAAATTTTAAAACCTATCTTAACATAAGTGTGAAAACTATCTAGAGATATATACTCTAATAAAACATCTTCTATACTATGTATATCATGTCCTAAAGGGACAAGAGTTTAACGAGGCTTAAATATTAATATTTCACTAAATAGCTTGTATGTAAAAGATGTGTACATAATAATAATAATGTACATATACATTTTTTAAACCACTAAATCTTTTATGACCATCTGGTTATGTACATATTACTTTACAACCACTTGGCCATTGATGGATTTTGGTTGAGACTGGGTCCGCCCACTTGGAGACCTGTCACTAATGGTCAGGTTCCATAACCTAACTAAATATAAACAAAAACATTTTTAATAGTAACTTTTAAAATAAAACGAATTCTGTTACTTATAAATTAAATTTTTACAAAATCTTAACCTGTTTTCACAAAATATGAAAACTATTAGAGGTATGTATCTTAGTAGGATATCCCTATGTCAGGTTATATCCCAAGGAACAAGAATTAATAAAATAGCAGGATTATAGTTTTCTATATACTTAGAAAACTATAAATAAAAATTATTTAATCACAACTCTTAAAATAAACATATTTTAATAAAAACAGTAAATACAACTAAATCAAATAAAAAGACTAAATAGTTTGTATGTAAAAGATGTGTACATAATAATAATGTACATATCACTTTTAACAAAAACCTCTGGTTTTAACTCTCTTAAAAACCATTAAAATAAAACTTTTTATGATCACTTGATAATTATCTGTATATATTTATCTATGTAGGCCCATGCCTCTAAAGAATTTTTAATAATAAAGCTCTTTGAGCACAAAAACATTGATTTTAAAAAGCAAAAAGCTCAGTTGAGCGTAAAGCATGAATTTTAACTGTAGCCCTGGGGGGTTTTAATCATAGACTTCCTCCAACCTGCCAGACTTAAAAGCAAACAGCTAAATATCTTTTACAAACAAAATATTTTATCACAAACATAAATTTTTAAAAATTCTAGACTTGTGCGCAATTAAAATTTCTATAACTTTAAAATTATCTCTATTATTCAAAAATCCACTTTTTTTTCTCAGGATCTTTATAATTTTAAATGCCCCAAATGGTCTTTTGACCCAGAAGGCGTAAAATCTCTACTTTTCTCTCTCTCTCTCTCTCTGTAATCAATTGACAATTTTACAATATCAGATAATAGGAGCATAAGCTACAGACATGCGCATTTACTAGCATGCACAATAGTTTAGAAAAGGGGAGAAATGAACTGTTATAGCCTTTCGAATAAATATTTATTACAGCATATTTTAAATGACAGTGTAGCAGTGTGGGGACACAGCTACTATTGCCCTCTAAACTTACTCGTAGCAGACGCCTATTTTTGCTAGTTTGGAGTTATCTGCCCGAGTTAACTCCCTTGTTGAGATTTATTTGTAATTAAATTGTATTTTATCATATTCTTGCTTAATTAAAGTTTGTATTGATATAAGATGCATATGGTTGGAACCAGAAAAAATCATAGATTTTATCCCATACATTTGTATTAACTGAAATACTCGCATAGCCTGACAATTCAAGATTTTGTGATTGGTAAAATTAACACGTGGGTCAAAATATTCCAGGTCGTTTCGCATGTTTTCTATTCTTATTCAAAATTTAGTCAAATGTTTGAATTTCTAATTATACGACCTAAATCTATAATCTATCCCCTTTCATTTCATATATGGCATGCTATGGACCTTTTCCGTATAAACTTGTAGTATTGCAAAATGAATACAGTCCATTCATTGTAGCTATTCACGAACCTCCCGAGTTCTTTGTACGGTAGGCTAGGCCTATACCACGTGTGAATGCCGATTGACTGTCTTTCGAATCGAAATACTAATTTTCTAAACCAAGCAATATTATTTTGATTCGCCCTTTTGTTTTCGTTCTAATAGCTAACGAAACTAGTTTTGTATATTCAAAATGATCTTGGACCTTATAGATTTATAATATTTTACGATTTAAGATTTGCTTCAAACCACAAGCATGAAGCCTAGATCAATAGAAATTCGACTTGTGTTTTCTATCGAATTTCGGGACACAAATTATAAACTTTATAGATTGAATTGGGACTTGAAATTTATACAAATGAAAGTTTGTGTATGTTGCTTTTTTATTATTAGTTTGTTATTCTGATTTGTGAAGCAGTTATTTAGTTATTTTATAAAATATGGGTTGGGCTTGTTAAAAGGTGGGATCAGTTTGCACCTTAATTGCAAGTATTTCTTTTTAAAGAGAAACTCCGGACTATTGATGATGTCATATTATTCTGTGTTTTTCAAGCTTTCCAACCATATGCATCATGTCTTATGTATGACGACCGTAGAGACAACACACTTAAAAGGTGTAGTAACAAACACAAGTTTGGCGGCCATTAGCTCTGCGGGAGCAGATTGCGTGAAAGGTAAAGTTGTTGTCTTTGCGGTCCGGGTTTTGTCAATATATCTAGCCACAGGTAAAAATTTAAGAGAGTCTTATGAGAGACTGTAGTAGACTGTAGGAGACTGTAGACTTTGACTTACCTGAGACTCTACCTGAGATGGAGAGAGAGAAGCAATAAAGAGAGAGAGAGAGAGAGAGAGAGACCTGTGTCAGCCTTGACTGCCTGTTGCTGTTTGCTGCTTGCTGATTGTTTCCTGCCTACTATTCCTGCACTCCTGTCTGTCCCTGCACCCTTCCACTCCACACCATCACAACAGCAATGCGCTTTTAGTTTTTATGCACTCAGGGATTTCATTCCACAACCTTCCACCTGAGTATGTCAACGATGACATAAATAAGTCTGTTCTAGGTCGGGGGAGGAGTATGTTTTCTTTATTCCGCACCTGAGTTACAGGAAACTTTTCACATAGATAAGGAGGTGCGAGTCCATTGAAAATTTTATACATAAATGCACCCTTATTAAATTGACATTTGGAGTGGAAGGGAAGCATGTTAATAGTTTTATAATAATAAATGTATAGTGTTGATGATTTAAGAAGAATTAGTTTAATTGCACGTTTATAAATACTTTCTAAATGTCTTAGACAGTTTTTGCTTGCTTGATCCCAAGAAGTTGAAACATAATCAATGTCTGGCTGAATATATGCATGAAAGAAGAGTTTTCTGGTGTGAATATCAAGAAAGTGCTTGATTCTGTTTAGTTGAAATATTTGTTTTAGATAACTTACGAGTGAGAATAGAGGCAAGGTACGACCAAGAAAGATTGTTGTCAACCCCCAGACCAAGTATAGTATGCGAGTCCACTTCTTCTATAAACTTGTCATGTACTAATTTTTGGTAAATCATACTTTATGTTCTGTCGCTTTTGTCTTGTGGTAATTAGCATAAGCTTTGATTTTTTAGGATGAAGGGCCATGTGGTTATATTCAGTCCATTGTCACTAAGTTGTTCACGTCATTTTGTAAGTTGGTAAGTACTAAGTCAGCAGTCTTGTTCTTGTCGTGTAAAGTAGTATAATCGGCAAAAAGTTCACAGGGACAGGAGATGTGTAAAGGTAAATCATTTATATAAATAGTAAAACGAATGGGACCCAAGACTGAGCCCTGAGGCACACCATACTTTACTGATATTAATGAGGATGATTTACAGTCCCGATGGACCAATTGCCGCCTGTTGGATAGGAAAGATGATATGAGACTAACCGATTCTGTTGACAGGCCATATAGAGTTAGCTTTCTCTGGAGAAGGTTCATGAATAAACTGACGTCACAATGTTTCAGTGACGGGAATAGCACAGTCTTCCTGTTCCGTAAAAGGAGTACAGTGACAAAGTTAGATCACTGATTAAGTTAAACAACATGTAAAACAACAGTTTGTAGGTAAAACAAATTAAACAATAAACACTGGCTTAGATTACTTACAGCTAGGAGCAGGGATCAGTGCTCAAACATTTCAGGCTGATGACCACAGTTAGGCACACGCACACATTCCCCAGAGTGGCTGGTGTAGGCTCCCGCCTATACTTGGCTTTGCTCGACTGACGCTCACACTGACAGCCGCACAAATTAAAGCTTTACCGTCCTCCCGCTCTTAAAAAGACCATATGGGACATTTCTTGTTTATAAAGTTGTTGAGATGGGGGGGGGGGGGGGGGGGAAAACGTTTAATTTTTTTTTAATAAAGTTTTTAGTTTTTATTTTAATAGGTTTGAATATAGGTGCCATGGCTCGTATTTGTTTGACCCGTTAATTAGCTAGCTAGTTATTATAATATTAATTTTGGTAGTTAAAATTTTTGATAAAATTGTATTTGAGCATCTTCTGATTAAAATTTCCAGGACCACCATTTAAAATGAAGTCAAAAAACTTTAAAAATCGATTAAGGTCTACCCTATCTAAGAGGGCACAATTTATTTACAAAAAATACTTTATTTCCCAAAAAAGTTTAAAACTGTACATCCAGCCGTTGACTCCATGACAACTAGTGCCATCAGCCAAAGACTACTTTTTAAAATGAGCCGAAGCTGTCGCATTGGCTGAGACCAATGCTAGTATTAAAAAGTTTTAAATGGGTCCCTGTTGGATTTAATTAAAAGGTAATTTATTTTTAAACTTCGGGCTCTAAAAGGCACAAACAAATGAGGCCGAGTCCTGGTAAAACTTATTTAAGAGATGGGGGATTTATACAGCGGGAGAACAGATCAGACGGGGGGGGGGGGGGGGGGGGGGGGGCGTGAGGGAGAAAACAGACACCAGTGTCTCCTCCCCCCCACCCGTCCCAATCTTGGAGTCCAACAGGGATTAAATGTTCGATAATGTTTGTTCATTACTTACATTTATAAAATAGTTGTTAAAAGGCTACGATTCCTGTTTGTTTGGCCGGGGGGAGGGAGGGAGAGAGACCCCTCCTCCCCAGAACAAACAGAGGCAGGTCGTCCTGAGCAGAGTCCTTATGCCTGTTCTGAAGCTTATTTACACTTTAAGCTAAACGCGGCTACGGAGCGAAAAAAATAATCTGGGTTTATTTTACTTTATTAAAAAGTTAATTTTAAGAGACGGCCTTTTATGTTTTGCATTAGCCGGTCAAAAGTGACGGCCAAGGGGTGACTGTCTGAGGGTCTCCGCCAGCCATACAGCTGGGGACCATCCCTCTGACCCCTTAGTGAGAATGTCTTTTTTAGTATAATGAATGTTATGTAATTTCAATTTATCTAGTAACTCTTTAAGTTCTATTTTTATTTCTACACATGGGTTGAAGAGATGGTTTACGTTCAATGCTTCATTGCATTTACATTTTATTTCTACAAATTTACAGCGTTCTGATTCTGTTCTTAGTCTAAATATTGTTGACTGTAAAGATCGTTGTATATTTAGAAACAGGCCTTGAAAAACCCTTGTGGGTGAGTTTTAGTATATTCTTCTAGCTCTTCTGCCCACTCCTGAAAAGCTGATGTTTTTAATTTTGCCTTCGCTTCTTTAATTGATAGCTTTATATCTATTTTTGTCCCTGCGTGGCCCTGGGCTGCCTGTTTTGCAGCCCTGTCTGCCTGATCATTACCTTTTATACCTGTATGGGATGGGATCCATATTATTTGTAAGTTTGTTCCTTTTAATTTAATACAATGTAACAATAAGTTAATTTCACTTATCACTTCAAATCTGTTTGTTGTTTCGTTTTGAATAGCTTGGATCGAAGATAGTGAATCTGTAAAAATAGTCACGGTAAATTATTTATGTAATTGCAGGCCTCTAACAGGGCCCACAGTTCAGCGCTAAAAATTGACAAGTGATCATTTAATTGAAATGATTTAACTATTTTAAGTGAGGGGATGGCAAAAGCGCATCCAATCTTGTTATCAATTTTAGAGCCGTCAGTGAAAATTTGCATGTAGTGTCTTAAACCATGAACTTTTTATTTGGCTGCGGCGCTGATTACATTTATATCCTGTTTAGAGTATTGTTCGTGTAGTGTTACATCAAATGTGGTATCTTCTCTTTCCCACGTAGGGAAGGTTGTTACGGGGTGAGGGACAACGTCCCTTAGTTCGAGATTTGCTTTAGCAAATAGGCATTTTGAGTAACTAATTATGTCTTTTGTTTTTTAATATAAAAGAGGTTGCTTCCGTTGTAGTTTTGAGTAATCCAAGGAAGGCTCCCGAATATCCATTATAAATTCTTGGTCTGTATCTGTTTTTACCGCGCACCATCTAATTATAAATTTGGCACAATTTAGCTTTATAAGGTTTTCGAGTGGCAACCATCCCACATCTCTGTAAACTAGTTTGTTAATCGCGTAGGATGGTATACCTAGGGCTGTTTTGAGTGCTCTGCACTCCATTGATTGCAGCCGTTGTACCTGGTCTTTACTTAGGGAGTGGAAAACTTCCATTCCGTAGGTTAATCTACTTCTTACTAGAGCATTAACTAAATATGTTAAAAATTTGGGATTTTTTGCCCACGGTTCTGTGGAAATAGTTTTTATACAATTTAGTGCCTGGTAGGCTTTCTTAATTAGGTATGAAATATGGACATTCCAATTAAGGTTTGGAGTTAAGGTTACTCCTAAGAATTTTACTTTGGAGCTTTGTTGTTTTACGTTCCCTAAAATATCTAATGTTATGTCTGTTGTTTTTAAATTTGCAAAAACCATAAACTGACACTTTTCCGATGATAGCGTAAAGCCATTCTCTTCAAGGTAAGTTGCTATGGCAGTTGTATTCTTTTGATGGCTTTTATAAAACTTTTGAAAAGTTCTACTTTAGCATTAGCTTTGCACGCGGACGTCCATATCGCAATGTCGTCCACGTACATTGAAATTTTAGATAGTTGAAGTGAGGTCAAGTTTATATCATGTAACATAATGTTAAAAAGTATTGGTGCAACTATGCTTCCCTGAGGTACGCCCATGTCCAGGTTGTGGGCTGTTGAAAATGAGTTTCCTACTTTAACTTTCATTTTGCTATTTTCTAAAAATGTTTTTATAAAATTAAACATGTTGCCCTCTATGCCGAGCTTGCTTATTTTTTGAAGCAGCCTCCCATGCCAGACAGTGTCGTAGGCCCCTTTGATGTCGAAGAAGGTAGCCAGTACCTTCCTCTTTCGGGTGAACGCCTTTCTGACATGGGAAGTTAACTTGACTACCTGCTCAATGCAGCTTCTATGCTTAAGGAATCCTGCTTGAAAAGGGGGTAAAATATTATTTTTTTGTAAAAAGTATTCTAATCGTTGTTTAACGATTTTTTCGTATATTTTCCCCAGGTGATGGGTGAGGGAGATGGGCCGGTAGCTTTTTGGGTCCTGTCTCGGTTTTCCGGGTTTCGGGATACCCACCATCTGTGCCTCTTTCCAGGCCTGCGGCACCTCCCCCCTCGCCCAACACCTAGAGTAGAAATTATGAATAATCTTTAGATGCGAATGGGGTAGTTTTTTTAATACTCCAAAGGAAATTGGATCTTCTCCTGTAGCTTTTTTTAACTTTCTTTGTTAATCTTAGGGCTCTAGCAAGCTCGGCAAAAGTGAGCGGTGCATTGATTACATCGTTATTATTAGTTGACTTTTCAGTTGCTGGTATTTTAGCTCTTCTATTTTGTTCATGTTGTGGAAGAGATTTAGTTTGACTTGCACTGGCAAAAGTTTCTGCTAGGGTGTTGGCTGTCTCTTGATTGTTTGTAGTAATTTTTTTGTTCTTGTTCAAAACTCTAGTTTTCCTTAAACATCCTTTTAATTTTAACTTTTTTAGTTTCTTCCAGGCCTTTCCCAAATCTGTATAGTTTGTAATTTTTTCATCAGTAAAGTATTCTAATTTGGCTTTTGCTACCATCTTTTTACTATTTTTTTATCGTCAAAATTTTCTGTTGTTGGAAATTTATTAAATATGTTACTTTTTTGGTGTTTATTTGTAACTGCTTCTGCACACTCTCCATTCCACCAGGGGTTATTTCTGGTGAAACTGACAGTGGTTTCGTTTTGTGTGGTCATTGGTATCGATTGTTGACAAGCATTTAATATGTTACTTCTTATATTTTGATAGTACATTTCGAGGTCTTGATGTTCTATCTCCTCTATAGTAAATAAACTTAGGGCCGTTTGAAATATTGGTCAATTTGCTTTTTCTAAATTGAATGTTTTTGAAGTTGATGTTTCTTGATTTATTTCTGCATTAAACGTAATGGAGATCGGTTTATGGTCTGATCCCAAGGGATCTACTAAAGGAGTCCAGTCACTATTTATTTGTAAGTTGGGACTAACAATAGTGAGATCTATAGCTGACATACTTTGTCCTAGTTGGTCCGGATAGTGTGTGTATGTTCCATCATTTAGTAAAATTAAGCTTGAGGGTAAAATCTCTTGTGTCAGTTGGTTTCCTCCTTTGGAACTGGTGGATCCTTTGTTTTCCCAGGACGGGTGTTGGGCGTTAAAGTCCCCAACCACCGCCCAGGAATTAGAGGATGACAGAGAGGACAGCCAATTTGTTGTAGGAGCTGCATTATAGCCTTTTGGAAAATACATATTCAAAATATTTAGTGGTTTTTGTTCCAATTGAATTTGAATAGTATTTGAATACTGAATGTCCTCTATATTTAAAACGGTAGGTGATTGTTTAATATAATGTAAATTAATACTTACATAAGTTGCTGTTTTAACTTTACCAACCGTATTACTAACATTTGGTGGGTAACAAAATCCATCAATGTTAGGTAACTGAGAAAAATTTACGTTTAAAGATTGAATACACAGTATATGATACTGTGTGGAGGTTGTAGCTAGAAAATGTATTAAGTAATCCTTCGTTGTATTTATGGATCTGCAGTTCCACTGCAGGATATTTAAAGTGGCCTTATGCTTAGACAGGATAAGAATAGAGGGTTTCGATAAACCTTATCTACTAAAACAGGTTAAAATTGGTTTTCTATTGCCACTAGCCATATTGTTTGGCTTTGGAAGCCTGGGATGCTAGTCTTTGTCTTTGTCTATATGTTTCTCCTGGTTCACACACTAATTGTGCCAGGCGATAGAGGTTACTATCTTGTGTCATGGGGATGGGAGTAGTGTTGGAGGGTGTCATAATAGATGATAGTCCTTCTAATAGAAGACTAGGTTTGTTGCTGGTTTTCGCTTTGGCGAGGCTAACCAAAATATTAGTCATGAACAGCTCTTTGGGGATTTGCTAGAAGCTGTTTGGGTGAAAGTATTAAGCTCTGCAGCTGTTTGGTTTGAGATTGATTTGTTCTTGAAACTTTGTGAAACAGTTTGTTATCCATGTATGTTGTTAGTTTGGTTACAATGGATTCCGTTTGTTTTTCAATTTGTTTGTTTACAATTTCTTCTATTTTTTTTCCGTTGCTGCATTTGCCAATGCTAATTTGACTTCTTGAGCTCTGTTTCTGAGTGTTTTAGCTCTTGAGCTTGTTATTCTGGGTCTGAAGTGTTTTTTCTTTGGTTTTATTGACCTTGTTTTGTTGGTTACAGTGGAGTTTGGAGGGCTGTTCGCCTGCATTGTCTCTTGGGACGATGTGTCCTGATTGCCTATCACTTTGGCAGCGTAGCTGCCTGGAGGACTAGGTCTATAGCGGTCTTCTGTTCTCCATGTGGAGTGTACCTTTGGGGAGGGGGAGTGCACCGACGACACTCGGGTTTGTTTTGTCTTTTCTGTTTCCAAGTCTATTTTGGCTTTTCTAATGGCTTCCGAGTAGGGAAGGAACGACTCCCCACGAATGCGGTTTGCCCTGAGCCTTATTTGATATTGTGAGCATCCCAAGTATGCTGCTGAGTGGGATCCTCCACAATTGACACATTTCGGTGTAGTTGATTTGCATTTCGAGACGTCGTGTCCGACCTGGGCACATCGAACACAGGTCACTCTCTTTGAGCGGCACTGGTTCGCACTGTGCCCAAGGCGGGCACAATTCCTGCATCTTCTAACTGGTGCCACGTAAGTGTGTACGTGAAATTCTTCGGCTTTAATTGACCATGGTGGGGAGGGTTGGCCTGTTAAAAATTATCTTGACAGCTCTTGAGTCTGATCCATCTTTGTTTTTCAATCTGAATGCAGATTTAGCCTCTGGAATGCTCTGGACGATGTTTTGGGTGTCTTCCTCCAGAGCTACTCCTTTGATGACACCTTCATTTGTAACTGTCGGAATAGAACATTTTATATGAATTTGTGAAATCTTTTTCATTTTGACAAGCTGCTGCTGTTGTTTTACTGAGTTGCACCCAATCAGCCAGCGGTTGTTGGAAAGTGGGCGCTGACTGAGGATGGGGCCTATTGTCTGTTTGTAAAGTTGATAACTTGATGTAGGGCCCAAAGCTCGAAACGTTGCTGGGCCAGTGCCTAAATCTTCTAGCACCACTGGGTGTTTAAAAAAGACGGGCGGTGGAAGGTTTTGTTGGTTGATTTTTCTGGTTTGATTAACGTTTGGTTGTTTTTGGTTGTTTTTAGTTCCTTTTGTGGGCACTGTGCCCCAGACAGACTCTATACCCTTGGGAATTCCCGGGATGGGGTCTGCAAGAGACGCCGCCCCAAGGGCTGAGTTTTGAGAGGTTTTTCTGTTGGTTTGTACAGTAAGGTGATCTTTGATGGGGGATTCTCCCTCATCTTCTCTTGGTCTTTTTTCATTTAACCGATTATTTTGAGTTTCCGGGGGTTCGTCCGAGCCCCTGTCTTGCCTGCTTCTTTTCCTGGTGGATTTTGGATTGGCAAGGTTTACGTTTTGTTTTCTCCTTGGGGAGTTATCTTGAGGTGTTTGAAAGACTGCATCGTCTCTGGTGTCTTCAAGTGGCCATTGGTGACACATTAGAGATTATGGTTTTTTGTCTGCCTCTGACTCAACGTCAGTGTATTCAGAATCGCTGGACATGAAATCTGTGTCGTTAGAGGTGTTTTTGTCACTGGGGGGGATCCGTGAGGTCTCCCCAGGAGGACGTGCTCCCCCTTGAACTAGGTCTTGTCTGTTCATAACAGGGAATATTATCCGACAAAAATTAAATCAATTAAATATATTTTATATTATAATTTTATACACTTTCTTATGAATTTTAGTCTTTTCAAAGAACGTAGAGGGAAACTTTTTCCTCCTTTCCTACCCTCGCCTAATAGAGGGAGAGAGGGTGGGCTGGGCGAGACGGAAAGGGGAACTCTACATGTTTACAAATGGTGCAGTTCTTTCGTTTACAAGGACGACCAATCAAAAATTGGCGTCTTTAGAGGGAACCAATCAGGTTCGAGTTGCTCTGTGTAGAGCACTACAATATTCTGCCGAGAGTACCACTATAAAGTGTTCCTCTCAACAAAAATCGGATTTTCTGCCCTCACTTTGGTCTCTGGCGGTGAATAGACTTAATACCGCAATTTAATTTGTGTATAACAAATATTATTATTAACTTTCAGTCACTTATTTTGACTTCACTAGGAGATCCCAAAAAAGTGTGGGTAGTCCCATGATTTGGGACTTGGGAGGTCTTACGATTGTAAAATGGGGTGGGGTGTATTAATAAAAAACCTACCTATCCACTTTATCGGGATTTTGCAAGTAATATTTTTACTTTTAGTTTCCAGGGGGGGGATTTGGCGGTCTCTGTAAACAAAAGTGCACGGGGGAAGCCTACGCCATTTTTATCTTCACACTATACGTTCCCTACAAGACCGGGTCAAACAATAATAGAAAAGTCCGGAAATGTTTTTATTTAATTTTAACAATTTGAAAGAGAGAAAAGACCTACAAGTTTAGAAAAGACCTATGCTCAACTAGTTTTGTTGCTCGCACACAAATCCCCCAACAGATTAGGGGGCTGGCAGGAACCCTAACAGAATGAAGAACTATCCTAACAGAAAGGCGTAAGCCTATGCTATGATGGTCCGTACCCACCAGGCAAAGGCCTACGAGTGGGGGGATGGATAGATCGTTTGGAACGACGGGATGTCGGAAAAAAAGACAGGGAGGAAAGATGACAAAGGAAAAAACCGGTACAATCTAAACTGGCTAGACGTCCTAGGCCCTAGCCCCGGGAGTCCTGCTGTGCAAAGGCTCGGGTGGCCAACGCAGTACTCCCAGGTGTACCACTTTTGTAGCACTTCCTACGGACCCTAGCCACTAGGCAGCTGAATAAAACATCAAACTGCAAAAAAAAAAGGAAAAAAACAAAACCCTAACGCCCTATTTATGCTCACGGATGAGAGGAAAATGAAGACCCGATCCTGAAGGAGACACTGTGAAGCCCCCGCTCCGGAAAGGAAGACTGCCGAAGTAGTGTCTCTGCTCCCAGAGCAGGTGGTGTAACACTAAGATGTCGTGCGGCGGAGCTGGCAGGAGGGCTCAAAGAGTGGTGAAGGTCCTCATCCTGTCAGTGATCCGCCGTACTGTCAAGTTAAAGGTGGCTGGAGGTCTGGGCAGACTCTCAAGGTAGCCCTGAAGTTCGCTGAAGAAGAGCAGCAAGAAGCAGCAAACAGCAAAGTGGTAGCAGCTCTGTCTCTTTCTCTTTCTTGCTTCCAGCTGGCCCGCCGATGTGTGGATGAAGACCAGCCGCGTTCATATTTGAATTACATAGGTCAGTCTGAGCTGCAAAGCCTGCGTCACATGATTGAGATCAAATGACTCTTGTTACTTGTGTTTTCAAGAAATCTGTGTGTTGGCAGTTTGAAATAACACAATGTATATTGCAATGGTTTAACAAAGAACACATGGAAACATATCAAATAAAGGCCGCAACCCAGCTACAATCTGATACAAATGGATATAAAAAGTATAAAGCTAATGACATTAAAATAGGCGAAAATAGGTATTCTGGAAAGCCACTTTAAATGGGTTTAGATCTTAAAAATTAATTAACTTCTACAACTATGATACTTGGGGTGATAAAAAGTATGGGTTAGTACTGATAAATAAAAGGAGGGCAAATGAGAGCTTATATTGATGTTACTATGTCAATATATTAGATGACACAGTAAGAATATAATTAGCAGTTCATTGTGACAAAAGAAACAACAAATTTGTTAGAAGCGCGACTTGCAGGCTAGTGCAGCGGAACTGTCCGGCTAGTGTGTAGCAGGCACGACAAAGTATCACTGGAACGTCGGTGCGACGTGTCGTCATGAAGTTTTAAGGTGACGTATAAATATATACTGTCTAATACTAATGTATTACATCAAAGCGCTTTATTGCTATTGAAAGGCCGGAAAGGGAAACCGAATAACAAAGGTTTCTAGGCCAAGGAAGAGCGATGTAATAACAGAATTAAATGTTAGCTATATATGAGAGATATCGGCATTTGAGGCCGTAATTGGACCCAAAGGGGGGGAAAGTCAATTAGTTACTATAGCTAAGATAGGATTTATGAATAGGAAAATAAGAAAGGAAAATAGAGTTTTTTACGCCTTCTGGGTCAAAAGAACATTTGGTGCCATTTGAAATTATAAAGATGCTGGATATGAAAATAAAAGAGTGGGAGAGGCTAAAGTATGTTTATTACAGGCTTAGGATTTGAATGGGAGCCTGCTGCGTTATTGAACCAAGGCGTGACTTGTTTGATTTGCATAAGGTCGGCGTGCTACCAAAAGGAGACAACGTAATCGTGGTGTCTGCTGGACACGGAAAAATAGGTGTCAAAAAGAGCGAATTGCAATCGAGCCGTCTGTCGGCAGAGTGACCGTCTGCTTTGAACAGTCTGTGACCAGTAAACTGGGCTATGAATATTAGTGACCGAGTGGACTACTACGTCACTCGGTCACATTTGTTTTGTTCTTGTGAAGAAAAAAACGTCACTTACACTTCTAGTTGTAGTGTTTTGTTTGTTGTATGTACTCGTAGTTTCCGACAGGCAAGGGCGATAATCTTAAGGAGGTGTTCGCATCTCATGTCACGAACAGGGGCAGAGACATTTTCAGTATAAAGCCTCATAGTTCGTACAATGAGGAATAGTAAATAAAATGTGTTTTGTTTTGTGACATTTCTGGTCGTGGTAGTGGGTTCGAGTGTGCGTGGAGCGACCCATACTGTTGTCACTATTTTTCTGGAAACCTGATCACATCACCCTAAACATGGACACCGTGAATAATGTTAACGTGTACCGAGACCTGTAGTAAATTATTTGTTAACATTGTATTCAGTGTGCTAGTATATCTGGGGTGGGTTTTCTAGACGATCCCGGTCCGCCCGCGCACCATAACCTGTTCTAAGGAAACACTTAGAAAACGTTTGCGGAGGAAAAGAATATTACAAAGCTCTTGTCTGATTGGTCAAAAAAGGTATGTTATATTAACCAAACATTAATGGACGAATCATAACAAGAAATGGTCCTCCACCCCAGCCAAAAATCACGTGATAGTTCGCCACGAGGATACCTTCGGGAGCAGCCCACAAAACACCGTTTTGACAACCGTCAGCAAAAAGAGGGTTTCTTAGTACTGCTGTTTTTGCCGATTGCACTTACTTAGCGTTATAGCCCTTGTGAAAAGGCCACCAGATTTGACTTTATAAACCGTTTCAATTGTTGATTTCTATTTGCTTGATTTGTTCAAGTCCTCCATGCCCAAATGGGGTCAAAGGATTAAACAATATTTGGATATGTGTGTGTGTGTGTGTGTTTGTCGTCGGTGTGGTGTGGTTGTAGGTTAGTATGTAGTGTTTGTGTTAATGTGGTGTGTGTGGTTATTTTTGGGTTGTGAGAGAGGAGAGAGAGCAGAAGAGAGAGAGAGAGAGAGA
>JAGGCT020000035.1:4618635-4621135 GCA_017654935.2 Phymorhynchus buccinoides
GAGTGAAAGAGAAGGAGGGGAAAATGAAAGTAACATAAAAAAAATTTAAGCGAAGTTTTTTGAAAGAAAGAAAAAAAAAAAAAAAAAGTACCTTAAAAATGGATGTAGAAAATAGTAGGAAAGTAGAAGTTGGGAGAATAGGTAGTTAGGAGGGATCAAAAAGATAATTTGTGGTACTCCATATCGTTTAGGAACATAGAAAACTGTGAGAAACATATATTTGGGAGAATGCCAAAAACATTTAGCCATTTTAGCCACAAATATTATTTTGCTAAGCTCACTCTTTAACCCCTTGAACTGCCCATATTTTGCAGGACTCCTGATGTGTCATCAGAACTAAGAGGACTAACCCTGATGCTGCTTTCTCTGCCAGTCAAGAGTTTATCCCCAGACACATTTTGCCAGATTGGATCTATCAGTTTCTTTTTCATTTCACTATTGCCCCAATGATTTTATTTCTTTAAATTTTCTCTGGCAGTCAAGGGCTAAGGTTATAAGGCAGAAGTTCTGTCACGTGATATACTAGAATAATGCTTTTTTCTCTCTTCCCATCAACTTGCAATCACATATATTCATACACTGTGTTATATTACATGCATGTTGACCTCAGTCTTACCATTACCGTCTAATTTCATGAGTTGTGAAAGACGGTTAAATTATCGACACACACAACAATACCTCACACACGCAAGCACGGGCTCGCACGCACGCACGCACGCGGCGCACACAGGTCACACACACACACGTATACCCTTCCACTCTGAGAGGATCCAGAGGCAAACCCAAAAATCATCATTGGCGCTGCAGCACAGCCTGATTTGACTCCTCCTCCCTGAATCTACATTCACGTGCTGCATCCCGTTCCCTGACTAGACTGTAAACCACGTATGCATGGTAGAGAGATCACACCTTCATTTTGTATGGTGAAATGTTTGCTTCAAAAAAAGAAGACGAGGCACGTAGCGTGGAATCATAGTTGAGAAAAAAAGAAGCTTGTCACACCATGGAAAAACAAAAGAAACAAAGAACAAACCAATGACAAAAAATAAACATTTAGTCATAAAGGTCTTTCATCTCCATTGGCATTGTTCAACGCACTGAACGTTTCTCCCCGGTAAATACGATGAACTATATCAAAATAAAAATAGTAAATGAAAGTGGTTGAAACTAAATTTACTAAGACAAACGTACTCTCACGCCACACCCATCATTCTCTCGCATGTGCGGGGCAGTAGGTGGATGCCTCGTGCATACATCAGAGAGCTTGCCGCCCCTCCCCTCCATGCTCGTACCCGGGGGCGGGGGGGTGGGGGGGTGTCTTTGTAAAATAGTTCCCCCACCTTCTGAAGTTATCTGTGCTTGAGCTTCCCCTAATCCGTCCACGATCTTTGACTCTGCTTTCCCTTTGCTTTCTGTCATCTACAGTATTATCTTTCTGACTTTGGCCCATTCTCCTCCTTCTTTTCTCTCCAAAAAGACCTCCCAATAATGTTTCTCATTTGAGCCCTCCGAATCGTAATTGTCGCCGTACGCAGCGGGAGACCAGTGCAAATCGGCACATACGTACTACCCATTATGGCCGTATGGCCTCGGAACGCAAAGAGAGAGACGAAACTGTGATCTGTGATGGGCGCTAGTAACAATATTATCGCCAAGATACAAGATGAAGCTACAACCGTGCATGAAAGGCATACGGCAAAAATATTCTTATTTATCTTTGTGATTGCGACAAAACATTTTTGGGCCAACTACGACCACCAGTTACTCACCTGACAACTTTCTAAGTGCTGGACCGAACCGCAAGGTTCCGAGAGGGGTGAAGGAGGCTATCGACATAGTGGCCACCAAGCCCCACTGAACCGTGACCGTGGAGACACACATTGCCCGCAGGCTTAATTTCTTCTCGGGTTCAGTCATGCACTCGTTGGTGCGCCTTGCTGTACTCACGATCGTGTCTGCACTGACCGCCCTGGCCTCTCGCGAGACGACGCTGCGACAGGAGTGGACGCCCCCGAAAGCCCGAGGTGATCCTTACTTTAGCTGGAGTGAAACTGTTTAAAATTCCGTTTTATCATGTTCCAGGTATTAGGTATTAGTATTCGGTACTATAGTCACCGAGGCGTCTCTGTGAAATTCGGTTACTCCACCTGGAAGCCGCGTAAGCCAGGAGGCGCGCCACCCAATGTTGTTGTTTTTAACAAAAAATATTCATGGCGATTTTTGTACTGATAGGAGGGGGGGGTGGTGGGGGGGTGGGGGGGATGGGGGGGGGGGGGGGGGGGGTGGGGTGGGGGGGGGGGGTGGGGGGGGGGGGGGGGGGGGTGGGGGGGGGGGGGGGGGGGGGGGGGGGGGGGGGTGGGGGGGGGGGGGGTAAATTTTTGACCCAATTGACAACTTTTCGTTTACATACTGGGTTTAACTTATGCTAAGTGCATTGGCACATGGGACCGAATGTCGGTTTATCGTCTCATTCCGAAAGAGTCCAGTTCACCGTTAAGGC
>JAGGCT020000035.1:4626135-4647558 GCA_017654935.2 Phymorhynchus buccinoides
TATGAAAAATGATTTGATGCTTC
The DNA here is from genome assembly GCA_017654935.2 of Phymorhynchus buccinoides. Taxonomy (NCBI): domain Eukaryota; kingdom Metazoa; phylum Mollusca; class Gastropoda; order Neogastropoda; family Raphitomidae; genus Phymorhynchus; species Phymorhynchus buccinoides. The sequence continues at coordinate 4,626,159 of JAGGCT020000035.1, forward strand.
TTTAACACAAGGTACGATACCATAATTTCAAGGAAATTAAGCAAATTTCAAGGACACTAAGCCTTAGCGAAGTATCAATATCTGATTGGTTACCAGGCCTCTGAAAATAAACATGTTCATGATGCAATCATTTATAATCAAGAACGTCCGTGTGTGACTGCAGCCATGTTAAAAGTTCCTTTCTGTGAGATTTCCTACGATTGTCTGCAATAGTGTTGAACGTGTACATGAACGGGTTGATAGCAGAGTTTAAGGGTAACACGAGTATTGCCAGGGTCACGTTTATTTCACCAGGAATAGGAGTGTCCCCCAAGGCTAAGATACCACACATACCAATGGGAAACCAGCACATGAAATCAGTGAGTGCTACAGTTATCAGCCGTTGGGCTATTGTCAAGTCACGTGACACTTTGGTGCTGTTGGTTTTCAGTGCATTCTTCTGCACTGACCAGTAGATGAAGGCTTGACCGGCAGAGATGAACAAAAACAAAATAAAGTTAAGTACAATCATCACACCGAAGGAGTATGTTCTTCCTTTGAACTCTTGCCGTGTGACTGGGAGTGGGATACAGATGCCTGTCTGGCTGTAGAACTCCCAACGGGATGTCATCGGTAGTAGAGGCAGCAGAGCCAGAAGCCAGCCAACCAGCCAGGCGAAGACGCAAAACACTGTTGCTGCTCTTTTATCAAATCGTACATCGCTGAAAGGAAAGCGAAGGACAATGAACCGATCCAATGTGATGAGCCAGATGATGAAAGCTGACACCTCACTGGACAACAGAGACAGAAAGCCAGCCGCATTACAGGTTAGACTGCTTTTCCAGGTGTCGTCAAAGTGAAGGTACCTGCCACGGTAACGGTCATCAGCCACGCCTATAAAGATCAAATAGACCCCCATCAGAAAGTCAGCCATGGTAAGATTGGTGACAAACACACCAAAGCCACCGGGAGAGGTCATGCGTTTTGAACATAAACGTGCGCACAAACAGAAGACATTTCCTGTCAGAGACAAGCATGCAATCAGCCACAAAATCCCACGATATGTCCACGATTGAAGCAGGTCTCTGCAAGAGGAAATCTCATCTTTAGGAGCGAAGCAAAACGAACTGTCAAATCTGTCTGGAAGTATTTCACCACAACAAAGCTTGTAGTTATCTGCAGTTATGACCTGTACATGAAGCAACCCTTTGAAAATGTCAGCTGGGAAGATTTGAACAGGGCTTCCATGCATGTATATTTCACTCAGCATCGGAGTGAACTGCAAACCTTCATGACCAACTGTGTGAATGGAAGTAAACGTCAAATTGATAATCTGTAAATGAGAAAACTGCGCTAGTACCTTGGGATAAAACTCTGTTAAATTAGCGCAAAATGATAAATCTATTGATGTCAGTGTGCTGAGCTCAGTGCCAAACGAGATATCAGAGTGTAATGAGACCAGTGGGTTGTGATGCAGCAACAATGACCTAAGATTCTCTAATAGAAGGAAAGAAGTCACGTTAACTCGTTGAAGTCTGTTGTCACTGAGGTCCAGAAACCTCAGATTCAGCAAAGACACCTGTGGTACCTGTGTCAGTGAACAGTGGACCAGAATCAGGTGCATGAGGTAGTCATTACGACTGACATCTGACAACGTCATGCCAGAGCCTGTGGCATTCAAAGAGCGAAGCTGTGTGAAGGGGGCTGCGGAGAAAGGCTGGGAGCACAGGAAGGCATCCCCTTGACAAAGACACCCCCGAGGACAGGTGGGGTCACAGGTCAGCTCGTCATCACGAAGCACGCAGTGCGGCCAGCCATCACACAGGTTATCAAGATGGACACACAGTTTGGACAGTCTGCACCGGAAAAACCCTGGACATTGGAGATCCTGGCAGCCTTCTTCATCTGCGTGGTCCAGACAATCGTGCATCCCATTGCACCTTGTGTAGGCAGGCAAACAGTCAGTATATTCGCTGGGACAACGATAGTGACTGTTGGGACATGACTCGTTCATACCCATTGCATGTAGCACAAATATACGATGGCCATCAAAATTGATAAGAGCATTAGATTTAATGCAGTTTTGTGCTATTGTCGCAAAACATTGAAGCAATATACACTGATCTTCATCTGATTGGTCTTGACAATTGGACACCCAGTTGCACACGTTCTTAAAATCTAAGCACTGACCATTTCTGCACGTAAACCTGTGACCGCAATCTGGATGTTTACAGAAGCTTTCATCGCTGTCATCTGAACAATCGTTGTTAAAATCACAAATTAAGGTGAACGACAGCGTAGCTGAATCGTCTATGCAAGTGAACTCCGGTACTACAGAAACGTATGCACCTGTTGATGGAAACGAGTAAATGTGGGATGAGTGATTAGAGAAATAACAAAGGGACGTCTGAGGCTCCCCACAAACTGAATAGACAGCAGGACCACATGAAAGAAAAGTCAGGGTAACGTGGCCTGAAGGGCACACAGTAAATAAATGTCTTTCTTTGGGCTGTAAAGCCTGTAAGCTGGTGAAGGAAATTACATTTCTCTTTGAATAGTTGTCACCACTTTGATTGGTCCGAATTTCACACATAACACCGAAGGAATTTGGTTCAAACGTTGTCGAACAACGTAGACGTATAAAGCCGACGTCCGTAACAGTTAAACAATGTTTGTCTGAAACTGTAAAACGTTCCACAACACACCATACATGATAAAGAACAGTTCTGTCATTTAATACACTAGCCATTCTATACATATTTGGAAAAGAAGTATCATATTGGCGTTCTCCAAGCAAAACATAGCCATATCTATGAAGCATTCTTGTAACACTTCTAAACCAGTGTTTCCATGTCCTGACCATGCAGGAAGGATAGTTCAATATACCCCCTAACGAACGGCAATATTCATCACCTGCTTCATGGATGTACCTTTCTGTGCTTTCAAATCCATGGAGACGCCAGACAACTTTGTAGCAACGACCACAGGCTGCTATCAACCCTTGACACTGTGGACTGCTGAAAGGACAGTCCCCTGTCTCATCCCTCCCACCGGCACATTCTGTCCTCAGGTTACATTCAACATGGTGCTCAAAAACGGAATAGTGCTTACCAGAACAGTTCCAAAGACGATTCTTTGATGGTTTGGGTTTTTCAGACTCAGAGAAATATGTGAAAAATAACTGAAAACAACTCCCTGATTTGCATTCACCAGCTTTGACATTCACACTGAGTTTTGTGGAATTGTATAAATGTGCGAAGTTCGATTCCAAACTTGCTCTGTTCCAGATTTCTTTAAGCTGTTTGTTTGAATTATTGTTATTGGTATCATGGCTGTACACTTTAATAGTCAACAAGTGTGGAGCTATTGATTTAAAGCTGAGCATAACTGCTACATGATTTGTACCTGTTATTGTCTTCCATAACCTAGGGGGTCCCTTGTGACTGCTATTGTGACCCACAGTCACGTATCCTGATGATGGTGACGTCATCACAACTTCTAGGTGCTCTGTTCCTTCTTGCACATGTAATCCTGTGTCAAGTGCACCAAGTAATATAAAACAATAAATTAATTATAACCCATCTACCAATCAACTCACTTACCTTGCAGAGACGTTAGAAATGCAAACACAGTAGATCAAAATAAATAATATGCAGCCCTCATCTGAAGAACACGTGGGTACTAGTTATGTGAATATGTCAATTAAATCAACATGGGAGGGGAGGTAGGACTACTAGAAGAGACAAGAGAGACATTGATTTTATATGAGCCCTTTGTTGTGACTGGGGCTTATTAACGTGCCCAAAATATGTGCAGCACAAAAACCTTGGTTTACAATAGTTTCGTTTAAATTTAACTTAGTACTCAGACTATAAGATCAAATGAAGGGTGAGCATAATGTCTACCAATGTCAAATATAGATCGACTAGTCTTGCTCACATGTATGGGCAAGTCCAAGAAATATGCTCACTTGACGCCAAGTTTCAAAAAGATCCAGCTTTTTAAAACAAGTTGTCTGTAATGTCAGAAATTACTATGGAATGTTTTGCAGTGACCTCCCCTGGGTGGCAGCCATGTTTTGTGTCAAGTGGTGGTGAATAGTTCTGTGGAGTCAAAAAGTAATGAGTGTGAACAAAAATTGATTACAGTTGTTTGCTTCGCTCTGGACAACTTCTGTCCACCACGTTGATGTATTTCATGAAAGCATCTTCCATGGACTACTGGAATTCTAGAATAAACAATTAAAGCCCTTAAGGGCGTTCAGCAGACATTTGCATGCCAGTACCAGTAGACTTCTGTCTTTAACATGTGACACGTTAGTTACGCACTAGTGACATGTCAGTTACGCTTTCTTTTTCATTTTTTGAAAACAATTAGACATTTACCTGTACGTTTTGAATGTTCATACTCATAGGGCAGGATATGTTGTTTTATCACACCCAAGAACTAAACTGGAAAGTATTTATATTTCATAGCATTTGATAACCAAAAGTTATATGAGTATTTATGACAGTCCAGTTACGGGTTTTTTCGAATGCCACAAATAATTGATTTTGCTTTGCATTTGTAAATTATGTGAAACGTGTAAAGGGCCCTGTTCAGCACACGAATCAATAAGTTTTTTAGTCATTAAAACATTTCTCTTTTTCAGGCTGAACGTTTTTAATGGTTAAAACCTGCCTGAATGAGACGTCAGTTACGTTGGTATTACCCATATACTGTTTTGCAAATACCCTACCACAAAATTGAAAGGCCATACCTATGCTACGGCAACTTGATTTGTCTACGATATCATTAAAAAAATTTAAACAATCCTGCCATGCAACACAATGCAATCTTAAAAGATGTGTTGTCAGGTAAGAAAGAATGTATTATTGTTTATTTTAAGAAATAAAATTCAAACTTTAATTATTCAGTTGTGGCTTTCTTTCTTGGCCTGCAATTAGATACTTCAAGGTTTCCAATAGTTTTGTTTCCCAGGCCTGGGCTCTTTTCAGTACTGCCACAGTCCACAAGAAGAGAAGGGGTTTGAGTGCAGAGTTTAAGGGAAACATGAGCACAACCATGACGCCATACACGTGGACAAGCCCACTGATACCACTCATAGCCATGGTTACTACCAGACCAAAGGAGAACCAGCAAACAATGTCTGTAAAAGCCACGCTGACCATGAGGTGAACTGAAGTGTACACCAGCCGCTTGCTAGGATGAAGGACAATGCGATACTTTGGTACGTTTCTGTAGGAGACACATTGACAAGTTGTGATGACCCAGCATGCAATATTGTTGGTCGCTACCACAACGATAAACCATCCACGGACAGGTGTTGATGTGTCGTGTTGGAATAAAGCCAGGCGACATAGGCCGGATTGATTCTCGAGGCCCAAGTGGGACAATCCAGGGAGGAAGGGGGTCATTGACAACAGAGCACCAACACACCATGCGAGTGAACAAACCCCAGCCATGGACTGTTTGGTAAATGCTTGAATTCCTGCAGGAGAACTAAGAACAATGGCGTGATCTACGCTGATGAGCGATGTGACCAGCACTGATAATAAACTGGACAATAACCAAAGAAACCCGCTGAACTTGCACGTCACACTTTCAGTCCACTCCTTCTCTATATAAATGTAGTTGCCGTAAAACAATTCGTTGGCAGTTGATGTAATGGCAACGTGGCTTCCCATACAGAAATTAGCAAGCTGCAGATGAGTGAAGGCCATCACAAAACTGCCTTTTAACTCCATCTTTATTGTCCGTAGCAAGCCAAGGCATAAAAGGTTCCCTACAGTGGCAAATACACTGATCATCCAAAACAAAATCCTGTAGGGTTCTTTGGGTATCAGTGTTTTGCAGGAGGGGAGAACGCTGTGAGGTGACTGACACCATGTTGGCTTGGTCTGATTAGGAAGTACATTGTCACAACAAAATCTGTAGCTTGGTGCATAGAGCCATTGTAAATGAACTGATCTCTGTATGAGATCGAAATGAACATGTTCAGCCGGATTCCCTCTTATGTCCAGTTCCTTTAGTCGTGGCAAAGTCTTAAAACCGACCACTCCAATAGTGCTAATAAACGAGTAAGAGAGATTTAAATATTCTACCTGAGGTAAGAATGGATACAGTTCAGGGTTAAAGGCAGTGAGACGCGTTTCTGATATGTCTATTTGTTCAAGTTCATAATGCACACGCCTTGGCTGTAGCATTCTACCCACCATTTGCCTGATAGGATTATTTGCTAAATGTAATGTTTTTAAATTGGACACCTCATAAAAGGCAGTCATATCAACCAGCTGTAAAAAGTTATTAGTAAGATTAATAACTAGCAGGTTTTGAAGTGCCACTAGAGAAACGTTTCGAAGAGAGCAATACGGCAAGCTCAGATGAATAAGATAACCGTTTCTGGAGAAATCAGTAAGTGACATGCCTGAGCTCTCAGCGTTCAAGTAACGTAGTTGGGGAAAGAGTTGAGCAGGAAACGACCGTCTGCATACAAAGTAGTGACCTTGACACTGACAGCCCTCAGGGCAAGTGGCGTCACACATCATTTCATCATCCTGTTGCGGACACTGACCCCAGCCATCACACAAGTGATCTTCATGCACACAGACTGTGGAATCTTTACATTGGTAGAATCCAGGACACATCTGTGTCCTGCAATCTTGTTCGTCCTCGCCATGAAGACAGTCAGAAAATCCATTGCATCGAGTGTAGAAAGGGAGACAGTACAGCCACCCAGCCGCACAACAGTAATGGCTGTCAGGACACGAAGTGTCATCGGTCATCTGTTGTTGGGTGAAAAAACCTGTCCCGTCTAAGTTGATGTAGACTCGTGTGTTTATACTTTTGTCTGGAGCGTACGCTACTCTGCCTATAGTGTTCTCAGCCTCGTCAGAGCTATCCAGACAATCAGAGAAGTCATTGCAGGACTGGTCATGCGATATGCATTGACCATTAGTACACAGAAACATGTGACATGTCGGGTGGTTACAGAAAGATTCGTCGCCGCTGTCAGCGCAATCCTGTTTGAAGTCACATACCAGGGTGAAGTGTATCGCTTGGCCGTCTTCACACTTGAACGTAGCCGGTGTGTGTGTAACTTCTTTCAAAGGAATACCATTGTGGTTGCGTGAAGTGCTGATATTAAAGATGACTGGGAACGTACGGTTTGATCCTGGACTACTTTCTGCACTAGGTTTAGCCATGCATGGGAGAAATGTGTGAATTATGTACTTGCCTGGACAAACCGAAAATATTTGTTGTGTTTGTGAAACGATGAATTGTTGTAGTCTTAACTGGTCAAATATTACTGGGTGTGTGTGCAACCTTTCTAGCTGCAGCTCACACAGTAAAGCAAAAAGTCCTTCGTCCTGCCTTCGCTGTGAAACAACAAGCATGGATTCAAGTTGAAAAACAGAAGTCACTCTTGAAGGCTTATACGACTGAAGGTAGTGTAAATGAGGCCAGTGATACAACAGAGTGTTATCGTACCATCTTTGGAACTTACTGTACAAGAAAGGCACACCGTCCCCGCTAGCATATAAACCAAAGCTGAACTTGAAAGTATGAAAGTTGTTCACAATGTGTAAAATATCATCTTGCTCTTCTCTCGTCTTTATGGAAGCTGGCGTTAAGCCTATGTCCAGACATCCAATATGGTTATGTGCAGGAAACAAGCATTCGTGCTCAGACATCACAAGCAGTTTGAAGCATTTATCACGCGAAGCCACCAGCCCATTGCATGTTGCACTGCTAAATGGACAGTGGTCCGTTTCGTCCTGACCATATTCGCATTCTGGCTTTTGGTTGCAATGTAAATGCTGCTGAAATTCTGAGTAGTGGTTCACAGAACAGTTGATCAAACCGTTCGATTTGTACTCAGGCTGCTTACTCTTAGGAAGGTACGAATACAAAAGTGTTAGACCAATCCTTTCGAGATTATATATTTTATGTGCGTAAATCACTAAAAATGATTTAGTGAAAACTATTGATTTCTTTTTATAGACTCCACAAACACGTATCAACACAAAGTAACGATGAATGTTCTGATAGTCATTAACATTGGCAATATAATAAATATTGTCAGCACACATGTGCAAGCTATATGCCTTGTGAAAACTAAACATGACAACATGAGTTTGTGGTAATTGTATAAGAATCGGTGCATACAATCTTCCACCTAATGGTGCTGTTACATACGTAAAATAAGATGTATGTTTCTTGATATTCCTTAGCCATTGGACTGTATTCATGATGTATTTGACACGTGGGCAGTTGCGATTTATAATAAACAAATCTAAATTAGACTGAAAATATAAATGATCGAAAGAGTGATAATCGCATCTAAGATCAAGTGCCCACCTCCCTGCCCTGGACCAAGTTAAACTTTTCACGTCCCAGAGACTCGTCATGGCTGTTCGCCAAGGCTTGGAATCACACCAATATACCAATCGTTCGATTTGAACTTGCATATGGCTGCCAGCAGACATTCGTATGTGCATTTTACAAAACAGAGTAGACTGACCGCACACCCCGTACACCACACCATGATGACCAAGAAACCGTGGCAAATCCTTCTCACAGTCTGACGCGTTGACTTGCAGGATGGTGATGTTGGTGAAGTATGGACGAAGCATGTATTCGACACCGGGACACATGGCATAGACATCTAGTGAATTTTCACTCGAGCGGGTTGTGTGTAAGCTCCCCTGATAAGTGCTTTCACCTGTACATGGGAAAATGAAGACAACAAAATGATTGTGCGTGCGTGTGTATGTGCGTGTGTGTGTGCGTGTTAAAAGTTTTAATCATCTTAGACAATCAACACGGGTAGTAGTAGTACGTACATTAAACTAAACTCCCCCAAGCGATTGGCTGTTTAGCCTAATTTGCATACTACTGCCTGTGTTGACTGTTTACGACGCACTCATGATTACACCAGGTCAGAGTGGCAAACCCAGAGCTGCACGTGTAGCTCCCCCTCCCCTGGCCAGATCTGTGGTAGTGGAAATGGTGGGTTGGGTAATACTGCATAAGATGGGTTCTGGAGTTTAGGGTATGGTGTACGACACGTGTAGCTCCCCCTCCCCTGGCCAGGTCTGTGGTAGTGGAAATAGTGGGTTGGGTAATACTGCATAAGACGGATACTGGAGTTTAGGGTATGGTGTACGACACGTGTAGCTCCCCCTCCCCTGGCCAGGTCTGTGGTGGTGGAAATAGTGGGTTGGGTAATACTGCATAAGACGGGTTCTGGAGTTTAGGGAATGGCGTACGAAACGTGTCAGACACTCGATGCAAACACGTGGGGTGGAGAACCATCTTGGAAGATCATGAAGGACGTTTGTTGATGCTAGTTTAAACTCGAGGGCAAAAGGAAGGCAAAAACTTTAAAACGCTGTTTTCAGTGCTTAACCCACCATACCATTTATAAACTTTGTGATGAAAGTAAAATCGTAGTCCTACGTCTTAACGGTTATGCAACATACAAAATATCATGCACAGCATTAAAACTGCGTCGGTGGAAGTCCGTGTGAGACTATTCGTGAAATTAGATTAAATAATGCAACTAGAAAATCAGTTCTAAGTCACAATTGCCATGTCCTGATATCCCAGGAACAAGTTTATCCGGCCCAGAGCTTTCATAACTCTTATGATTATTTTAATGTTTGCCGTAACTTCTTCTTTTGAAATAGGGCTGTTGAATAAAGGTTCAGGATCAGAGCTAACGTTGACATCTTCATCATAATTCTCATAGTTATTACTGTCTTCAAAAGAGCCATAATCAAACTGATTACAAACACTGAACAATAGATAATGTCAGTGTTGTAAAGAAATTTCATTGTACGCAAAACTTCTGTTGATACTCGAATCAATGACCCAAAGGACTTGGAATTATTTGCAGTGTCTTTCAGCATGCTTATCTTTATTTTATTAAAAAGGCAGGCATAGGTAGAACTAGAACAAAATTCTTTTTTTTTTTATCTCATGTAATACTTCAGTCACAGACTTCAATTTTGGCAAGAATGCGCTAAACGTACGCAACATTATCGAAACAATGTTGATTTGTATCAGTAAACTTAGTTTTGATGTAATTATAATTTCTTTAAACTAATATTTTTTAAATGCTTCAGAAATCAATTATACATTCTTTTCTAGCATGTCTCTCTCCTTCAGTTTTTACATATTAGATCTAATAATTTAACATAATGTACAAATAAAAGATATTCAGCTTTTTTTAATAACTGTTCTGGAACACTTTTTAATGTGTTATCGGTATGTTCACTATTTTTCTCTTCGTTTTCACAATTTGTAATGCAGTAACTTCAAAACTATTAAATATTTCTCAATTTTGGCAAGCAAAGAGCTAGATCTTTTGATTGTGAACAGGTGTGCCAAATATTATCAAAACGCGTCTCTATTTGTAAAAGGTATGGTTGCGAAATGAGCAAAAAACATACAAATTGACAAACGCGGACACTGAAAATCAATCATAATCTACAGAGTTTCAACGTCTATCATTGTTACGTGTACTGGTCTGCTAATGTGCATGCACAACGTATGCCTCCTGTTTCTTACATACATGGGGTAGTTTTCTTCTTGTGGCCTTTTCTTCTTTGGATGTTAATTTGCGAGGGTAATAGTGAAACAAACGCCATTGGTTTGACAACCTGTGAGCGCCATTTCATCTTTTTTGCTCGATTACACGCCCTTTAACACTGGATTGTATGACAACTACTGGTTTATTTGTTTATTTTAACTTTTACAGTGTGATGCAACAATGATACATCTACAGAATAAACACATTGTTTTATATTATGAACTTTTCAAAACATATTGTGGTCCTTATTTTAATTATGCCCACCGCCTTAAAATCTCCTTCTTTTATTTCATCAGGCACTACATCATTATTCGTGGCAGTCTTTAGCATAAACATATTTTTCTGTTTTTTGTTTTGTTTTGTTTTAATTGCACTGTTTTACATCTTTGAAAACTTTTTTTCTCTCTCTCTTTTCTTCACATTCTTTTTCAGCCAGTCATAGTGTGCTTTGTCCTTTTATTGCTTTGTAACCAATGTGTCTAACCATGCGTGCTGCTGCTCAATACTCAGCAACAATTGTTTGTTGTCAAGAGATCTAAGAAACCGTTTGACGCACTATTCCAACATTTTTGAAATACATTGCTATCTGATTTTTCTAAGTGTGTGTGTACACAATCAGTAGATGAAATAATTCCTTCTTCGCATTTTTTTCTCAAACATTTCCTGCTTAACTACACATACACACACAAACACACACACACACACACACACACACACACACACACCACACACACACACATACACGCACGCACACACACACACACACTACACACACACACAACCACACACACACCTACACACAAACTAACACTCGCGCGCGCACACGTTTTTCCAACTTGTCAAATGTATGTTTCTGAAGAGAGAGAGAGAGAGAGAGAGAATAGAGAGAAGAGATAGAGAGAGAGAGAGGTCGAATGTTTATTATATTATTCAAACGTCCTTAAGTCCCCCATATGAATAGAGGTGCACTAATTAAACAGACACTTATTACATCAGTTCGCCTTGGCTTATGAGGCTGATTCAGACCAATTGAAATTAGGCTAGAACATCAAGGCTACATAAATTTTTTGTTAGGTTCTGCATTGGTTGTGCGGGGATTGTCTTTAGCCACGACAAACTACTAGCATAACATCATCACTCTCCAAAAATCTCTCCGAAATCGGAGTGTGACTGCACACAATGCGGGGTAATCAAAAAAACGGTCACACACATAACGTTCCCATCCCTAGCTGATCCATTCTGTACTAATAGTGTTCAAGCCTTGCTTCGGGTGTTGGGATTGTCCCTGGAGTCTTTTAGCCAGGGAAGACAACAACAACAACAAGAAGAATACATCAGTGGATTATAGCAATTGAGGAAGACAACAATTCGCTTCGGAACACAAGCATATGCTAGCAAACAATTACAAACTAGGACATACTTGAGAGAGAGAGAGAGAGAGAGTAGAGAGAGAGAGAGAGGAGGAGAGATAGAGCGAGAGAGAGAGAGAGAGAGAAGAAGAGAGAGAGAGAATGAAACGTTCACTGCTGCACTTGGTCATCTCCAAATATATGGAAAGTGACGCCATTCGCGTGAACAATGTCGGTTTTCAGCGATACTTTAGAATGTGTTATCTTTTGAACCCTAACTCTAACCCTAGCCCTAGCCCTAAGCAAAAACCTCAAACCATCAAATACACAAAAAAATAAAAACGTTATTAAAATTGAGTGTTCCATGTTTGGAGAAGACCCAGTGCAGTCTTGAACGCCTAGAGTTCAGTTTAGTCTTATGTACACGGGAAAACGCGAACACAAATACTGTACTCGGGTGCTTTTGCAAAAACAACGTCACTGGTAACTGTATCTAAGACACACGCACACATGCGAATGCATCTTGGTTCCGTTTATCACCCCCCCTCCCCCCCCCCCCCCTCCCCGTCACCAGTGACCAGGCCCTTTCATGTTGTAAATCACCAGTTAGAGTACGGTTAACACTTAGGTTGTGAGCTTTAGAATCACCCCAAGGTTGTATTTTATTTTTTCCAGGACAGAAAGACAGATACGCACAGACGCGCGCGAGAGACGAGGAGAGAGAGAGGAGAGAGAGAGAGCGAGAGAGAGAGAGAGAGAGAGAGAGAGAGAGAGGAGAGAGAGAGAGAGAGAGAGATAGTAAAGAGAGAGAGAGTTGAGAGAGAGAGTTGAGAGCGAGAGAGGAGAGAGAGAGAATAACGGTGTTTTATCTTTGTGTTCTTTCTGTTCTGTTTCTCTCTCTCTCTCTCTCTCTATCTCTCTCTCTCTCTCTCTCTCTCTCTCTCTCTCTCTCTCTCTCTCTCTCTCTCGTCTCCTCAAGTGGGAGTGTGTGTGGTGGGTGTGTGTGTGTGTGTGTGTGGGGGGGGGGGGGAGGTGGTGGGGGTACCAATACACCATTCAAGCAGCACAGCTCAGTACAGCAACTCCTTCTTTGTCAGAACGGTGATGGAGTGGATTCAACTGACCGACGAAGCCATCGCAGCACCATCAGCGCCAGGCGGTTCACCTTTGGGGTCTGCAACAACTAAAGATTAAAATAGGGAATTAGAGGCCATAGGTCAAAGTAGTGATCAATGAAGGGCAGGAGCTGTGCCGGTCGGGGTTCGTCCCCCGGTGAGTGCTACGCTAGCCGGATTGGTCCAGCCCATAGCTGTCAACACCACCAAATAGTAAAACAAAGACATTTTCTTTATAAAAAAAAAGAAAAAATTGTTTTATTCAATTCTCAGTGCGCTCTCCAGTTTCCGTACGAGTACATAGCCTTCATAGGCTCCTTCGACCGTAAAGTACCAGAACCAGAACCAGAACGAACTCCTATAGCAACACAGATTGGGAAGAAGGTCGTCACATGGAGAGCTAAAGTTTTCTTTGTGTGGGTTTGTAGTGGGTCTTGGAATCTTCCCTGACTTTGTATGAGCATGTGTCTATGTGTAGGAAGGTGTCTACTGGGAATTTTAAAACAAGAGTGATAGGAATAGGTCTGATGGGTACAGGAATAATAAGATTAGAAGGGATGAGACTGAGAGGAAGAAACTTAGAAGGGGCTTGAATGAAGAGGATTGAGGACATTACTGTGAATACCCTGCGAATCATTGTATATTTTTGTTCCTCTTTATCACATCTGTCTTACTATGTTAACAGCTTTAATTTACTCAACGTTTGTCCACCTTGCTTATTCATATCGGAATGTTGCATGATTTTATCACCTTGCCATAAGGGCGTTTGCTAATGGCAAAAAAACGATATTTGATCTGATCTGGTGCAATCCTTTCATAATGCTGAATAATCATTATGATAAATATCCAAGATTACTGGGGGTCTGGCTAGCGCTTTTCTGGGTATGACCAACCTAACATGACAATGATGATACCCCTAATATTCCGTTCTTAGACATAGAACTATCACATATTACTCTCACTCCTCTTGATGTTTTGAATGTTATTGCTAACCTGAACCAAAACAAGGCAGTAGGACCCGACCGTATACATAATTAATTACTTATTGCTGCCTTATCTTAAATCCTCTAACTGCATTGTTTAACCGGAGCTTACATGTGCGTATGCGTCCGCGCGTGTGTCTGTTCGGTAAAGGTCAAGATGTGCCAACCCCCCCCCTGCCTATCTCGGTTAATTCTATTTTTCCGTTATTGCCTTTCTTACCATACATAAAGCTGTATTTTAGGAACATTTTTATCTAATAACCTTTTTGGAATACTAACCCTAACACTACCCCTAACCCTATCCCTAACCCTATCCCTAACCCTATCCCTAACCCTATCCCTAACCCTAACCCTACCCCCCCCCCCCCCTATAAGACGGAAAAACGCAACGAACCACAACTGTGACAAATTGCGGTGTACTGCAGTACATAGTGGGGGTTAGGGTTAGGTTTAGGGCTAGGGTTAGGGATAGGTTTAGTATTCCAAAAAGGGTTATTAGCTGAAAAGGTTCCTAAAAATACAGCTTTATGTATGGTAAGAAAGGCAAAAAAACGGAAAAATAGAATTAACCGAGAAATGCAGGGGGGGGGGGGGGGGGGGGGTGGGTGGCACAACTTTACCTTTACTTTTTCCCCCTCTACTTGTTGATTTTATAGTATCTTTTGTAAAGTGCTGTAGGGATGGCTTTGCCGTCGAACAGCGTTATATAAGCTTCATTTATTATCATTATTCTACACATCGGTATTGCTAAAAAATTCCAGACTTTCCTGGTGTTGCACAGCCTCCGGGCATCAATGGCCTCTGGGATCGTTCCCACCATCTTTATATTTTACTAATGTCCGAAATGTGGACAGACTCGTGGGGGGTCGGGGTCGGCGAGCTCTCCGTATTGGAGGAACGAGGCATCCACCCACTGTCCCGCACATGCGGATGAATGATTGGGTGTGGTGTGAGAGCTACATATTTGTTTTAATGTAAATTTATGTTTCATATTTTTTATTTAATATTTTTATTTTGATATATCTCATCTTATTTTACACGGTGGAAGACAAGTTTCCATGTGCGTTGTACAATGCCAATGGACAATGAAGAAACTTATGACTTATGACTTTACGTTTCTTCTTCTTGCCGTTGGTTTTGTTGGATTTGTTTTTTGTTTTTTCCTGGTGGACCACGCTTCTTTTTTCTCTCAAATAATGATTGTTAGTTTGCCCATGTATTGTCAAGTGCATTTCACTTACGTTGGCAGTTTTTTCTTTTTTTTGAAGCAAACATTTCACCATACAAAATGAAGGTGTGATCTCTCTACCCTGCATTACGTGGTTTATCAGTCTCGTCGGGACCCGTGAGAGCACGTGCATGTAGATTAGGGAGGAGGAGTCAAATTCCAGTCTATACTCAGGGCGCCTGAATGATTGATTTTTGTTTCCCTCTGCATCCTCTCTTTAGTGAAGGGTATAACGAGTGTGTGTGTATGTGTGTGTGTGTGTGTGTGTGTGTTTCATTTATAACGTCCTTTCCACAACTCATAAAATTAGACGGTGTCAACGTGCATGTAATATAAACACCAGTGCATGAATGTGTGTGCAAGCAAGTGTGATGGAACAGAAAATAAAGACAGTTTTCTTTAGTCTTACGCCGTTGACAGAAACAAAATTGCCACTTAAGTAAACACTAAAGATTGAGCTTAGCAGAATAAATTATTTTGTGTTAAACTGGCTTCTAACCGTACATTTTTTTCCTGGTGATATGTGTGAAATGAGGTATGAAAAACTTGGGTTTGAGCATAGCTGTTTGTTAT
The DNA here is from genome assembly GCA_017654935.2 of Phymorhynchus buccinoides. Classification (NCBI taxonomy): domain Eukaryota; kingdom Metazoa; phylum Mollusca; class Gastropoda; order Neogastropoda; family Raphitomidae; genus Phymorhynchus; species Phymorhynchus buccinoides. Next base: position 4,641,983 of record JAGGCT020000035.1, read on the forward strand.
TGCTGTTATCAATCCGGATGTAAGAGAGAGGAGAGAGAGAGAGAGAGAGAGGGAGAGGGAGGGAGAGGAGGGAGAGAGAGAGGGAGAGAGAGAGAGAGAGGGAGGAGAGAGAGAGAGAGAGACGAGGGAGAGAGAGAGAGAGAGAGAGAGGGATGGAGGGAGGGAGAGAGAGAGAGAGAGAGAGAGAGAGGGAGGGAGGGAAGAGAGAGAGAGAGAGAGAGAGGGAGGGAGAGAGAGAGGGGGAGAGAGAGAGATAGAGATAGAGAGGTGAGGGAGAGAGAGAAGAGAAGAGAGGGAGAGAGAGGGAGGGAGATAGAGAGAGAGAGAGGGAGAGAAGAAAAAGAGAGAGAGAAAGAGAGAGAACGAGAGAGAGAGAGAGAGAGGAGAGAGAGCACTGAAAATTGAAAAATCTTTATTCAAACAAGGAGACGAGAGAGAGAGACTCAATAACTCAAGAATACTTCATTATCTCATAAAGAGAATTTATGTTCTGGCATGGCATCAAATCACAAACATTTAAGAAGATAATATTAAATAAAAAACCCACATAGAATTTTAAATAACATGTAAAATGGAGAATTTTTTGGTTACTATAACAATGCATCTGTACATCTCGTAAATTATATAATAATACAGACCTAATTATAACATAATACATCACATAAAAGCGATGGGATAATGGGATAAAAATGAAAAAGAACGCTCGGCGTTTATATCCAAGTTGGATTTTGCCAGCGTTTACCCATCAAGATCAAGATCAAGAACATTTCACATTAACAATTTTTTTTTAAAAACAAACAAAAAACCACACACATTTCGATACAACCAAATAAGAGTTTAAAAGGTATGTATGATAGGCCTACACGCAGAGACGGAAAGAGAGGGAAGGGGAGGCAGAGAATATCAACAAATATCAAATATCAACAACAGCACAACAAAACAACAGAAAATGTGCGCACACATCCTTCCCTCACCCACTCCATACAGCATGCACACACTCATCCAGAGAGAGAGGTGGGGAGGAGGTGGAGAGAGAGAGGGGAAGAAGGGTAGACCATGGGAGTGAGAGTGAGAGAGAGGTTGAGAGAGAGAGAGGGGGAGAGAGAGCACACTTCTCTATCACTCACCAAGATCGCTTAGCACACACATACTGCCATTCACTCAGAAACACATTCATTTGTTCAGCAGAGAGATGGAGACTGGGATAAAACTGTTTCTTGTTCGGAGGGTCCTGGATTTGGGGGTGCGGTAGCGCCTTCCAGAGGGTAGAAGCTCGAAATATTGACTGAGTCCATGACTGCTGTCGGTGGCTATCACTCGCGCCTTTCCTTTCACTCGTCGCTCGTACAACACATTCATACATTCTTGTCTCACTCCCACAATCTTGCTGCAGACATTCACCGTTTTGCTCACACAGTCTTATTTTTCACACTCAGGGGGGGAGGGAGAGGAGAGAGAGAGAGAGATGAGAGAGAGGAGAAGAGAGAGAGGAGAGAGAGAGGATTAGCCGGGGGTAATGTGCATATGTGCTTAATTTTATTACTTTTTTCCGTCACCATTTGTTTTGTTACATACATGAAATGGCTCTTTTCCTCTCTGCCTCGCAAAGGTAGGGCAATATTACTACTACCAACACAAAGTATAGACTCTCGTATTTTTACTTCTGCTCGACACTTAAATTAAGACAAAAAAGAACTCATTATTCTTGCATCCACAGCAAGCCCTGCAACTCCCATCCGCAGCAGCCTTGTTACCCCCGACAGACAAACGACAAGCTCGACTAGTCGGGAGTCGTCTACCGCATTGATTGCGGAGACTGTGACAAGGGTCTACCATTGGGGAGCAGAAAGGAGCCTCCATGGAAGAGAGTCACGGAGCCAGACGAATTCAATCACCGGTTTGCGTCCCACATGCCAACTACGACCACCAGTTTCTCACCCGACAACATCTCTGTACTGGCCAAGACATCAGGATTTGTTCCAGAGATGGGTGAATGAGCCATCTACATTACAGCCGCCGAGTGGCCATCACTGAACCGTGACTGTGGGAGACACACCTTTTTTTTTTTTTTTTTTGTTTTTTTTTTTTTTTTTGTTTTTGGTTGTTTTTTTTTTTCTTTTTTTTTTTTTTTTTTTTTTTTTTGGGGGGTTTTTTTTTTGCCCGCGGCCTTATTCTTCCGAGGTTCAGTCATGCGCCGTGTTGCAGCCTTGATCGTACCTCACGATCGTTTGCACTGAACCGCCAATGCCCTCTCAGCAGACGACGCTGACGAAGGAGCCGCGACGCCCCGGAAAGCTCCGAGTGAGCCTCTAACTTTAGCTGATGGCAACTGTTTTGAAATTCGTTTTTATCATGTCAATTAGTCTTGCAATCAAAATGGGGGGGGGGGGGGGGGGGGGTACCTTACTAGTGTATAGTTAGACGGCAGTGGCTATCTACCCTCTATTGAAAAATAAACTCAGTCTATTTCCCTCACACTTTTTGTCGGGGGTCCCGGGGGGGGGGGGGGGGGGGGGGGGGGGAGGGGGGGGGGGCCCTTTCTCTCTCTTATCTTTTTTTTCTGTTTGTCTTTCTCTCTCTCTATTCTCTGTCCCTGTCTCTCTCTCTGTATCTCTTCTCTGTGTGCCTTTGTCTCTCTTCTGTCTCTCTCTTTTTTTTTTTTTTTTTTTTTGTTCCCCCGCGCGCCGCGCTCCCCCCCCCCCCCCTTATCTTTCTCTCTCTGTCTCTGTTTATATATTCTCTGTCTTTCTATCTATATGTCTCTCTCTCTATTCTCTCTATCTATGCCTCTCTCTCCCTGTCTCTCTCACTCTCTCTCTCTCTCTGTGTCTGTCCTCTGTCTTTCTGTATTTCTTTTGTCTTGTCTCTCTCTTCTCTGTCTTTCTTATCTGTGTGTCTCTGTCTCTCTTCCTCAGACTGTCTCTATTTCAGGCTCTTTCTGCCTATCTGTGTATGTCTCCCTCGGTCTCTTGTTTCTTTTCTCTCTGTTGTGTCTCAGTCTCTGTCTCTTAGCTTTCTCTTTCTGACTCTGTATCTCTGTGTCTTTCTCTCTGTGTGTCTCGTCGCTGTCTCTCTCTCCTGTATGTCTGTCCTTCTCTCTCTGTTTCTCTCTGTCTCTATATGTCTGTCTCTCTCTGTATGTCTTGTTTCTGTCTTGTTTTCTCTCTGTCACTGTCTGCAACAGTGTACAGCTATGGGAGGATACAAACATGAGATCAGAGAGACACATAGAGTGATACATAGAAAGAGACATAGAAGAGAAGTTCTGAAATGGAGACAGAGACCGAGAGAAATATGTACAAAGCAGTGAGAGACAAAGACATAGAGAGAGAGAGGGAACACACAGCGAAAGAAAGAAAGACAAGGATAGAGAAGGGAGAGAGACACACACCACAAGAGAGACAGGCAGACACAAAGAGATAGAAAGATAGAGAGACAAAGGCACAGAGAGAGAGAAAGAGATAGACACAGAGACACACATGCAGAGAGAGAGAGAGGTCCACACAGTGAGAGAAAGACAAAGAAAAAACAGACCAGACAGAATGGACAATGAGAGAGACAGAGGGACATAGAAAGAGATACACAGACACAGAGAGAAAGAAGATGGGGAAGTACGAGAGAGAGGGAGAAAGATAGAGAGACGAGATACACGGAAAATGAGCAGGGACAGAGAAACACAGAGAAAGAGAACGCCAAGAGAGAAACCCAAAGAGATACACTGCACATAGAGAAGAAAGATATACAGAGATGAAACTGAAATTCAACTGAGAGAGAAGATAGAGAGACAGAGAGAGAGAGGAATACGAATAGGAAATAATGCGAATGTTTAATGAGGTAACGGATAAGCTCAGCTTCTTTACACCATGCCCTCGAGGGAAAAAGAAAAGCAAATAACAAGAAAAGGAAACAAAGAAAGTAAACAATTGCATATCAAGAATAGAAAATAACAACATCATGTTTACACGTAATTTAAGAACATGCGAAAAATAAATTCAAGCTCAAACGAAGACTACCGTTCACGTGTTTTTTTGCTCGCACACACACAAACCATACAGTATATCCTATAACTATACCAACACAAGCACCTTAAGGTTTTTCCCCCCCCCCCCCCCACCCCTTTTTTTTTCCTTTTCCCCCCCGTTGGTGTGTTCGAACACCATGTGGCAAATACGCTCATGGTCCAATGATAGAACACAATACACTAATAACCCACGTTATAGGAGAATCATTATATATATATAATATATAGAGAGAGAGAAGAGAGAGAGAGAGGGAGAGAGCAGAGAGAGGAGAGAGAGAGAGATAGAGAGAGAGAGAGACAGTACAGACAACAATGAAAACAGCTTGGAGTTTCGTTGTCCCTCATGGGAAAATAGCCCTGATCCTATTTTCATCTAGGAGGTAAATGACATGCCCTTTGACGACGGCAGTTTTCTTGGAACATCCTTTGGATGTAAACTTTCCTTTTTGGACAAATTCAGTTTTCTTGGAACACCCTTTCATCACATGGTAATTCGCTTATATCAATCAATCAATCAACCAATCAATCAATCAATCATCATCAATAAATCATCATATCAACCCTAATTCCACGTATTGGTTGCTTCAGTTTCCTTTCTAGCCGTAGATAACAGGCTCGACAGAAGTAGGAGATCGGTATGATTAGGGGCCTAACCCCCCAGCCGTGCCACCAACCCCCCCACCACACACACGTGAAGATAACCGAGGGCTTTTTGTGCAAATAGTTCCCACCTTCTGAAAGTCCTTTGCTTGTGCTTCCTTTAATTCCGTCAACTCTTTGACTCTGCCCTTTTCCCTTTGCTTACTATCTGCTTTCTGCCTTCCTGGTCGTCCCTCCTGCCTTTGTTTTCAGAACTCTTCAAAGATCTTCTCCATAAGATGACGGACATGCTGGTCCTGTTTCCTTGTTAGGCACATAACACCCAGCAAATGACGCATCCTGCAAGCATTGATAGGAACTGTCCAGAGTGATCACAAGAAAAGAGAAGAAAGAAAGGTCGGAACATATTTGAGGTTTCGGACACACTCGACAAGAGGAGACTTCCTCTTGGAAGATTTTCTAATGTCCCAGAGAAAAATAGGTTTCTTATCACTAGAAAGTGCCCAATACTTGTTGCGAGCTTCGGACTAAGGAAGAAGTTGATGTTTTTTAAGTGAGAGGTTTTGCCTCAGCATGTTTAATACATATGTCACATACAATATATGAAAAATGTTTAATGCTTTTTAACACAGAGTGTACGATAATGCATTTTCAAGGAAATTTACAACTTCAAGGACCCTATCACTACGAAGTATCATCTCTTGATTGTTTGATCCAGGCCTCTGAAACATGAGACATTTGTTCATGATTGCAATCATTTTATAATCAGTACGTCTCGTTTGGTGTGACCTGGCAAGCCATGGTTAACAAGTTCCTTTCCTGTGAGATTTCCTGACTTTTCTGCAATAGTTTTGAAGCGTGTACAGTGACACCGGCGTTGTGATAGCATCGTTTAAGGGTAACACGAGTATCGCCAGGGTCCGTTTAGTTCACCAGAGGAGTGTCCCCAAGGCTA
>JAGGCT020000035.1:4648058-4679710 GCA_017654935.2 Phymorhynchus buccinoides
TACGAATTGCGCACTATTTTTCGCGCACGTAATCTCTGCAATTGTATTTGTACGTACCCTAATTCTATTTCAAACATGGTCTAAACTTGAAAACAGCAGATAGCATAGGTCCCACCTTCCACCTGCATATGTCTGTGCCTTGTGCTATGAAATATTAAAAAGTAGAAAGTCGGAAAGAAACACAGAGACGAATACAGTGGAACCTCCCTTATAAAAAATAAGACTCCCTCCCACATAAGACCAACTTCACGCTGAAACATTACACGTCACTTGTAAGTACATGGACACACACACTATGAAGACCTCCCACATAAGACCTACTTCTCTGAGACATTGCCCTTCTTTGTATATAAAATTATTACCTCCCTTATCTGAACTCCTCCCTTATAAGACCTCATGTTTGAATTATTTTTTAAGGTCTTATAAGGGAGCTTCCACTGTACATTACGGAACAACGACCCATAAGGAAACGTAAAGTTCAAAGGATACAAGACAAGACAAAACAAGCTAAAAGTCCCCAAACAGAACGAGACAGGAAAGCCACTTCGAAGAACTTTCTTCGTTCCCCAAGCCAGATGCCATAATTGGTAGGATGTTTGTGTCCTGTTTTTAGTTCTCAATGGTCTCCGCGCTGTGTGCACAGCCGACACATTCCTATTTCGGAGGAGCTGAAAGGAGAAATTATTGGGGGTATTTTTGACAAAAGCAGATGGGCCTAGTCAGAAAGATAGTAGATGGCAGCAATCAAATGGAAAAGGCAGAGTCAAAGACGGTGACGGATTAGAGGAGGTTACAAGCGCATAATTTCCAGAAGGTGGGGGAACTCTTTTTTATTTTACAAATCCCCCTGTTATCCCCACCTTCTCGTGAGTGACCGCACCAGAGCCTTCTCCCTCACGGGACTGGCCGATGGCTTTGACTGGGGAAAGGTGGCGGGTTCCCCCCTCTAGAGACAGGAGAACAGCCACTTTGAAGGAAGAAACCAAACCTTCTTCGTTGGTCCGCAACAGACAGCCTTCTCCACCATCACCGGGAACTGGCCACACCAAAACCATGGCTTAACACACCGATGATCATGCACGCATTCCCCCCTGAGAGACAGGAAAAGCCACTTTGAAGAAGAAACCAACCTTCTTCGTTGCCGCACCAGAGGCCTTCTCCCTCACGGGACTGGCCGATCTGGACGAAGGCTTTGACTGGGGAAAGGTGGCGGGTTCCCCCCTCAGAGACAGGAAAAGCCACTTTGAAGAAGAAACCAACCTTCTTCGTTGCCGCACCAGAGGCCTTCTCCCTCACGGGACTGGCCGATCTGGATGAGGGCTTTGACTGGGGAAAGGTGGCGGGTTCCCCCCTCAGCATCCGCTGCAGGGCGTCCGTCTGCTGCTTGTAGTAGTCCCTCTCCTCCTCCAGGCCCTTCAGAAAGGCGTCCAGCTTGCTGGGGAGCTTGCCCTTCTTGGCCGACAGACCGTTCTTGCCCCGCTTCAGCCGCTCTATCTCTAGCACCAGTTCTTTTTCTGGTGGAACAGAAGAAGAAAAAGACGTTTTCACATATCGTACAAACACTAAGACATGTGGTGAACATTCATTTTCTTTCAGCGCCCCTTCTATCTGGAACACCCTACCATATGAACTTCGTTCTGCTAAATCTTTCAAAACCGCTCTTAAAAACTCGCCTCTTCCGGCAATACCTCCGATTTCTTCCTTGTCCTGTTTCCTGCCTTAAAACTATGTTCCCCACATTGTGTGTGTGGGTGTGTGCGCCGCAAAGTGTGTGACGGTATGTGGGTGCCGTGGCGACGTGTGTGTTGTGGCTGTGTGCATGTTTGTGATAGTTAATATTGTAGTAGCTTATTTATGATCTATGTATTTATTTAAATAATTGTGAAGCGCCATGAGCTCAAGAGAGAAAGGGGCGCTCTATAAATGTTAGTTATTATTATTATTATTATTATATAGGGCTTACACGAGTTGACAGAGGACCGTTCTTCCCCCTACTTTAGTTGCTTCATCTCTAGCACCAGTTGTTGTTTTTCTGGCAGAACAGAACAAAAATTGTCTTTATGTATCCAGGGCTATCCATGTTTGAAACAAAGATCTACGTTTGAAGAATTTCAAAAGAAAAATAGTTGGTCTTTGGTTGTTGTTTTTTATTTTAACCTCTTCGCGTCCGATGACGTATATATACATCCTCTATAGCGCTTCAGTACTTGCCACCAACATATATATACGTCGCCGCTAAGTAGCGATATTGCAGCGTTCAAAAATCGCGCGGCAAACCGCGGCAAAGCCGGCGGCGCATGCGCAAGTAGTAGGCGGCAGCGAAGGGGTTACTCTTTACATACCTTCTCAATGCATATTCAGGATTACACATGTTATAAAGAAAAATGTCAATCTGTGTGAAAATGTTGCGTCAATCTTTACATGTTCTGTTCACATTCCTCACCATATATTTGTTTTACAAAACCATGTCATCAAACAGTTAACTGCTTTGCTAAAAAAAATCTGTCTATCTGATGCAATTTCCTCAAAAACATTCCATTTTGATCTGCTACACGCATGTTCCCACACACCCAGGGCTACACAGATTGCTAAAATTAAACGCAATTCCACAAGATCCACCTCAAGTCCACAAACGCCTTAGGCATTCATGTGAAGCCAGATGAAAATGTTACGGTAAAATCACAAGAAAAGACATGCAGGCATTTTATAACATTTCAAAACTCCAAATCTAACAGATATGAGAAGAACAAGCTAAGGTGACTGAGAACTGACCGTTAGCGGTCATCTTGTTGCATTTCTGCATGAGGCGCACCTTCTCTTCCTATACCCTGTCCAGTAGATTCTCCAGCTTGCAGTTGTCCGTCTACTAACACCACTAATGTTACTACTACTGCTATTGTTACTACTACTGCTACTGTTTCTACTACTTCTCTGGAAGAACAAGGGAGAGACAGAACTGACCGTTAGCGGTCATCTTGTTGCACTTCTGCATGAGGCGTTTCTTCTCTTCCTGCACCCTGTCCAGTAGATCCTCCAGCTTGCAGTTGTCCGTCTCCCTCACTGCCAGTCTGGACTTCATGTCCGCATAGTCCTTGGCAAGACGCTTGTTCTCCTGCATTTTGATATAGTGGTGAAAATAGCACCTTCTTGAAGGTATCATATTTTCCCGACTATAAGGCGATACTTTTTATTCTCCTAGATTGAGACCCCTGCGCCTTTTTACTTGACTAATAAAATAGTAAGAAAATAATAACAAAATCTGAATTTGGTGTAAAATTTGAGGGGTGTGCCTTATAATCTAGGTGCGCCTTACAGTCCGGGAGAAAATATTTCGGTACTACCTTTTGACACACAAAGATTTTCAGCACATGACAAAATGAATGCACTGTCACAATATGGTCTGTTTCACTGTTTCAGCACATGACAAAATGAATGCACTGTCACAATATGGTCTGCTTCACTGTTTCAGCACATGACAAAATGAATGCACTGTCACAATATGGTCTGTTTCACTGTTTCATCACATGACAAAATGAATGCACTGTCACAATATGGTCTGTTTCACTGTTTCAGCACATGACAAAATGAATGCAGTCACAATATGGTCTGTTTCACTGTTTCAGCACATGACAAAATGAATGCACTGTCACAATATGGTCTGTTTCACTGTTTCAGTCACATGACAAAATGAATGCACTGTCACAATATGGTCTGTTTCACTGTTTCAGCACATGACAAAATGAATGCACTGTCACAATATGGTCTGTTTCACTGTGTGAAAGATTCCCCATCTTTGTCTTAAATGCTCCAACAATGTCAGAAAGTCAATGATGCCGATCGGTTCAAAAGGAATCATTCCGGAATCACTCTTCTTTTTCTTTGATAACTCAGACAGTCTCCTATCATTGTTTTTTGGTAGACATCCCAGACTACCAGTGGATATGGCTTTTGGCAATGATTTGTGTAAATCGCAAGGGTCTTCAACTAGGCAGTATGTACAGGATTTGAAAAATCAATTATCACAAGAGCACATATGCATCATGCTGCCGTTATGTGCCCTAAACTAAAAAATAGTTAGGCCCAGCAAGTCCGTCTTCGGCTGGGGTGAAATCTTTGTATAACAGTTTTATAGATTGCAAAGGCAGCAGAATGGACCAGTAAGGCAGAAGGATAGTAGATGACAGTAAGCACCCAAAGGGAAAAGGCAGAGTCATAGAGTGAGCAGACATAAAGGAAGCTACCAGAACTTCCGGAAGGTGGGGGAACTACTTGCATGAAAGAGCCCTCGGTATCCCCATGGGGGAATTCTACAAATTAAGATAATTTCTCTAAAGTCTTGATTTCGAGAAAAAAAATTGTTTTCCTTTACATTCATCTTGAAGAGCATAATTAAAAGATTTGCAGAAAACACAAGGAATTTTCAGCATGCAGCTAAAAAGCAGTTTACAACAGAAATAAATGAAGAAATGTTAGCATACATACACCACCACACACACACCCGCCCACACACCCACCCGTCACAGGGTTTATGACCACAAGTGTTCACTTACTGCTTTAAACTGGGCAATAGTATTGTCCAAGTCTTCCAGCTCATGCCTAGATTTCTCCAGTTCGTTCTGAAAAAAACAAAAACAACAAACATTTTTTCCAGCCCCAAATTAATTTTATTAGAAAGACAATTCAAACCATATAAAACATCATCAAACTGTAATTCAGTTGATCAAAAAGATAATTCAAGCTTGCCCGCGACCTGTCTCAAAGATTCGTTCAATAAATTGTTATTTGAACGCTAACAATTTTTAGGGTCCTCACAGAAGAAAGGTGGTTATAAACTTTAAAGCATTTTTGTCTTCCCTCTTTGGTCTTAATCTTAGTCAATACACGATTTTTGGGAAAAAATAGATGAGAGCACTTTGTGAAAATTAGAGTTGATTACCTCGACTTACTCGGTCTAATACCATAGCAACAATGCAACATTGGCATCAAAGCTTGAAACCGCAGGATGCAAGTCAGCGACTTGCAAACATTTTGAGGGGTGGCCAATGGCCACAAACTGATAGAACTTGCAAAATGTGACATAAAAATTTAAATGACATAAATTTTAGAATGACGCACGGTGTTCTAAGAGCTGTATGTCTGCTCAAACACACGAGGCGAGAGCTGGGGATCTACCTGATGGTAGAGTAACTTACCCTGTTTGACCGATTGAATTAGGCAAGATCACTCCCACACACCATGAAATTACTCCCCTTAATTATTTCTGAACAATTCCTATTATTATTCATCTAATTATCATATTAACCCTTTCACCTTCAGCCAATTTACAGGGTTTGATCTCTCACCATCTCTCTGTCAGCAGCCCTGACCATGTCAATGTCCACCTGCAGTTTGGAGGCCACATGGTCCTGACCTTCCTTCCCTTCTACCCAGCCTCCCATCTCTCCTCCCTTTCTTCCTTCCTTCTCTCTCTCTCTCCTCCTCCTTCTCTCTCCCTGCGATCTCTCTCTCTCTGTCTCACTCTCGCGTCTCTCTCTCTCTCTCTCTCTCTCAATAGCTTCCTTCATCTCTCTGTCGGCAGCCCTGACCATGTCAATGTCCACCTGCAGTTTGGAGGCCACATGGTCCTGACCTTCCTTCCCTTCTACCCAACCTCCCATCTCTCTTTCTAACCTCTCTCCCTCCCTCTCTCTCCTCTCTCTCTCTCTCTCACATAGCTTTCCTTCATCTGTCGGTCAGCCCTGACCATGTCAATGTCCACCTGACAGCAGTTTGGAGGCCGACATGGTCCTGACCTTCCTTCCCTTCTACCCAGCCTCCCATCTCTCCTCCCTTTCTTCCTCCCTCTCTCTCTCTCTCTCTCTCCCTCTCATCTCGTTTCGCTCTCTCTCCAATAGCTTCCTTTATCTCCTCTGGTCGGCAGCCCTGACCATGTCCCATTGTCCACCTGCAGTTTGGAGGCCACATGGTCCTGACCTTCCTTCCCTTCTACCCAACGCTCCCATCTCTCTTTCCTACCCCCTCTCCTTACCTCATCCATCTCTCTCTCTCTCTCTCTCTCTCTCCTAATCTCGTCGTCTCTCATTCTCTCTCTCTCTCCTCTCTCTCTCTCTCTCTCTCCTCTCTCCATAGCTTCCTTTATCTCTCTATTGGGCATTCTTGATCACATCTTTGTCCACTTGTAGTCTGGAAGCCATGTGGATGGAAGGGAGTGATACATGATTATATAACCTGATTTTGTTACCATAATACATTTTTCTTCTTATATTGGTTGTCCATTCATATGCATGCCTTCGTTGTTGTTGGACTGTGTTTGCACAAACCAAAACGATTTCCTTTGTATTATGATGCATTTGCTGATTAAAGAATCTTGAATCTTGGAATCTCCTTCTCTTTCTCTCCTTCTCTCTCCTTTCATTCATTGTCCTTTGCCGATCGTAGATCGCAAAGGAGTGTGTTTTCGTTCGAGTTTGTTTCTTTGTGGGGGGTTTTGTTGTCCTTTGCCAATCTACGATCGCAAATGAGTATGTTTTCACTCGGGTTTGTAACTTTGTTTTCGCTTTTTTATCTTCTGTCTGTCCCAAGGATATCTCACGAACCGCTTGACCGAATCGCATCAAAATGTGTGTCTGCTGGTGTGTCACCACGAGAGGAAGGCAACCGCGTAAAACTTTATCGCCGTCATGACCTTGACCTTCGCGTATGACCTTGGAAAACCGAAAATCTTTAAGGGGACTATTACTTCCACACCGTTGGTTTTAGATTCTTCAAATTTGGCATGTAGGTACTTTTGCTTATGTCCGTTCTGATTAGGGCATACCGATCAAGGTCAAGGTCAAGGCCCGGGGGATCTGTAGGCCTTGAAAGTGGTAGGGGTCTACAAATTTAGACATGTCAACCAGTTTAAGGGTGTACACCCCACTAATTAAGGGTGTACATCCCGGTAAGGGAGGAGGTCTAATACTAAACGTAAAAAAACATCCTAGCACAAAATGTTCCACGTAGGGATTAAATGTCGCCGAGCGGCAGACATGGTCTCAGTGTTATGGGTGTACATCCCTCCAATTAGGGGTGTGCATCCCGGAAAAAGGATTTGCACCCAGTTAAGGTTGTGTAGGTGCTTCATCCAAAGGTCACAAGGAGGACGGGACCGAAGATGTGAAGGGAAGAGAGGTACAGGGCGTGGCATGTACAGGACGTAACCGGCAAAGGAAATATCTGCCGCTCAGCGATGCCCTTGCTTCACTCATTCATTATTATTCCCATCACCTTGGCTTCGTCCATCTTTTTGAAATCAGCAAGCCCTGGCAACCATGTCCTTGTCCACCTGTAATTTTGGACCGCCACAACAAAGGTTTCTTTCTCCCTCTCTCTCTCTTTCTTCATTCATTCATTCACATTTATTCATTCCTTCTCCTACCTTGGCTTCATCCATTTTTCTATCAGCAGCCCTGACTACCATATCCTTGTCCATATGGTTGGGCCATATGGCCATCTCTTTCCCTTTTTCTCTCCCTCTCATATTTCATCCATTTCTCTCTCCCTCCACTCTCTCTCCTTATACTCCATCCATCTCTCTCTCTCTCTCTCTCTCTGTCTCTCCCCACTCTCTCTCTCCTTCTTATACTCCATCCATCTCTCTCTCTCTCCTCTCTCTGTCTCTCCCTCTCATACTTTGTGCATTTTTCTATCAGCAGCCCTGACCACAATATCCTTGTTCACCTGCAGTTTCAAGACCACATAATCCTCTTTTTTTCTTCTCTCTCTCTCTCCCTCTCCAGAAATCCACTCGCTGTTAGAACACTATCTCGCTCTATTTCAGCTTCAGTCTCTCTCTCACGCACATTCCCTCTCTTTCTCTCCTTTCATTCATTCACAGTGAGTGATGTGCTGGGGGATCGAAAAAATGATAGGACAAACTGTCCTGAGACAAGAGAAATCAATAGGACATTCACATGTCCTGGCTCTTGCAGAAATCAATAAGACAAAGCATGCCAGTGTTGAAAATTTAATCGGAGATTTGTCCTGACAAAGATAACACAACAAGAATTTTCACTTTTAATAGGTCAATGACATTTTCACTTTTAATAGGTCAATGTCCTATGAGCGGACATCACTGCTGATTCATTCATCCCCTCACCTTGGCTTCGTCCATCTCTCGGTCAGCGGCTCTGACCACCACATCCTTGTCCACCTGCAGTTTGGAGGCCACATGGTCCACCTCCTGGAGCTGACGCTCCAGCTCCAGATTGCGGCATTTCTCTCGGCTGTACTTGGACTCCACATCTTCCGCGACCAGTCGAGAATCTGTCAGCTTCCTCTCTAGTTCCCTGTTCTTCTGTTGTAGGAAATCCACCTTGAAACAAACGAAAAATATGTACTGTGGGTTGTGAATACGGTGATAACAAAAAAATGTTTAACGGTTATTAGTCCAGCTGTACTTGGAATCCATTGCTTTGTTGCCAGGCTACATCCGTCAGATGTCTAAATCCCTGTTCTTTGCTGGAGGAAATCCACATGTATATAACAGAGAAACATGTAGATGATATCAATAATAATGAAGAAAAGTACTTTTTTTTCACATCAACATTTGGCCTGACTACACTAGGATTCTACTTCTTCTGCGTTTCTCTCTCTCTCTCTCTCTCTCTCTCTCTCTCTCTCTCTCCTCTAAGAACATTTGCTATGACATAACAGTCCAAAGTGTCCCTCTCTCTCTCTTCTCTCTCTCTTTCTGTTTCTCTTCTCTCTCTCTCTCTTTCTCTCTCTCTTCTCTCTCTCTCTCCTCTCTCTCTCCCTTCTCTCCATCTGTCTGTTTCTCTCTCTCTCTCTCTCTCTCTCTCTCACTCTCTCTCTCCACCTCTCTCTACCTCTCTCTCTCTCTACACCTCTCTCTATCTCTCTCTCTCTATCCTTGGTTTGCTTTGCACATTTCCCCTCCCCTGTTCCATGTTGGAAGTTTGCAATGTGTAAGCATACTTCTTTCTGTGATCTTTGGTGGATTTCTTTCTTCGAAACCAACAAACAAACAGATACATGAAGGAAAGTAATGGACCATTTTTCATGCATCACTCTCTCCTTTCGCTGCTGTTCATGTGAACTTCTGCGCAGAAGAACGTAAATTGTGAACTCCGGACATGTTACATAAGAGAGAGAGAGGAAGAGAAGAGGAGAGAGAGAGACTTTGACTGTTTAATGTCATTAGCAAAATGTTCTTATGAGAGAGAGAGAGAGAGAGAGGGAGGGAGAGAGATAGAGAGAGAGGAGAGAGGAGAGAGAGAGAGAGAGAGAGAGAGAGCTGAACACGTGAAAGGAATGTAACAAGGGGAATAAATCCAATTAATACAAACCTACATATCATCCCCCCCACCCACCCCGGTATCCACGGGGTGGGTGGGGTATGATTAAATGGTAGGTTTTGTATTAATTTGGATTTAGTCACCCTGCTTACACTTCCTTTCACTGTTCAGAATCCTCTCTTCTCTCGCTCCTCTCTCTCTCTCTCTCTCTCTCGCTCTCTCTCTCTCTCTCTCCTCTCCTCTCTCTCTCTCTCTCTCATAAGACATTTTTGCTAATTACATACACAGTCACAGTCCTCTCTCTCTCTCCTCTCTTCCTCTCTCGTCTCGCTCTCTCTTTAGTCTCACATTCTGAGTCCTCCCCTAATTACTTCTTCTGCTGTCAGAAGTTCGACATGAACAGCAGCGAAAGATTAGATGATGCATGAAAATTGTCCATTACTTTCCTTCTATGTTATCTTTTTTGTTTTGTTTGTTTCGAGAGAATCCACCAAAGATCACAGAAATAGTATGCTTACACATTGCAAACTTTTCCAACATGGAACAGGAGGGGAAATGTGCAAAGCACCAAGGATATGTAGAGGAGAGAGAGAGAGAGAGAGAGAATAGAGAGAGAGAGAGAGAGAGAGAGAGAGAGAGAGAGGGAGAAAAGACAGAGAGATAGAGAGAGAGAGAGGAGAGAGGAGAGAGAGAGGAAGAGAGAGAGAGAGAGAGAACCAGACCGAGAGAGAGAAAGAGAGAGAGAGAGACACTTTGACTGTTTAATGTCATAGCAAAATGTTCTTATGAGAGAGAGAGAGAGAGAGAGAGAGAGAGAGAGAAGAGAGAGAAACTCAGAAGAAGTAGAATCCTAGGGTAGTCAGGCCAAATGTTGATTGTGAAAAAAAAGTACTTTTCTCATTATATTGTACTCTACAGTTTTTCTCCTGTTATATACATGTGGATTTCCTCCAGCACAGAACAGGATTTAGACATCTGACGGATGTAGCCTGCACAAAAGCATGGATTCCGGTACAGCTGACTAATACTGTTAACATTTTTTTTGTTATCACCGTATTCACAACCACAGTACATATTTTTCGTTGTTTTCAAGGTGGATTTCCTACAACAGAAACAGGGAACTAGAGAGTAAGCTGACAGATTCTCGCCTGGTCGCGGAAGATGTGGAGTCCAAGTACAGCGAGAGAAATGCACGCAATCTTGAGCTGGAGCGTCAGCTCCAGGAGGTGGACCATGTGGCCTCCAAACTGCAGGTGGACAAGATGTGGTGGTCAGAGCCGCTGACCGAGAGATGGACGAGCCAAGGTGAGGGATGAATGAATCAGCGGATGTCCGCTCATAGCATTGACCTATTAAAAGTGAACAATGTCATGTTGTGTTATCCCTGTCAGGACATCTCCGATTAAATTTTCAACACTGGCAGCTTTTGTCTTATGATTTCTGCAAGAGCCAGACATTGTGAATGTCCTATTGATTTCTCTTGTCTCAGGACGAGTTTGTCTATAATTTTTCCGGGGGGGGGATGCCCAGCACATCCTCACGTGAATGAATAAAGGAGAGAAAGAGAGGGAATGTGGCGTGGAGCGAGAACTGAAGCTGAAATAGAGCGGATAGTGGTTTCTAACAACCCGAGTGGATTTCTGGAGAGGGAGAGAGAGAGAGAAAAGAGGATTATGTTGTCTTGAAACTGCAGTGACAAGGATATTGTGGTCTAGGGCTGCTGATAGAAAAATGCACAAAGTATAGAGGGAGAGACAGAGAAGGAGAAAGAGAGTGGATGGAGTATAAGAAGGAGAGAGAGTGAGGAGATACCAGGAGAGGAGAGAGAGAGATGGATGAGTATAAGGAGAGAGAGTGGAGGGAGAGAGAAATGGATGAAAAGAGAGGGAGTATCAAAGGGAAAGAGATTGCCGTATGGCCAACCATATGGCAAGGATTGGTATTTGTCAGGCTGCTGATAGAAAAATGGATGAAGCCAAGGTAGGAGAAGGAATGATAAATTGAGATGACTGATGAAGAAGAGAGAGATAGGGAGAAAGCCTTGGCGTCCAAACTATCAGGTGGACAAGGACATGGTTGCGCTAGGGCTGTCTGATTCAAAATATGGGCGAAGCAAGTGACGGGAATTATGAAGGAGGAACGGGCATCGCCGAGCGCAGATATGTCCTTTGCGGTTACGCCGTCCATGCCACGCCCTGTACCTCCCTTCCCCTTCACATCTTCGGTCCCCGATCCTCCTGTGACCTTTGATGATGCACCTACCACCCTTGACTGGGTGCAAATCGTTTTCCAGGATGCACACCCTTAAGTGGTGTGGTGCACACATAACACTGAGACATGTCTGCCATCGGCGACATTTAAGCCCCACGTGGCACATTTGTGGCTAGGATGTCTTTTAAGTTTAGTATTAGACCCCCTCCTTTACCGGGATTTACACCCTTATTATTGGGGTGTACACCCTTAACTCGGTGACTGTCTACATTTGTAGACCCCTACCTACTTTTCAAGGCCTACGATCTCCCGGCCTTGACCTTGACCTTGATCGGTATGCCATAATCAGAACGGGCACTAGGCCAAAGTACCTAACATGCCAAATTGAAGACTAACGGTGTGGAGTTATGTCCCCGTAAAATTTTCGGTTTTTTCAAGGTCATACGCAGGTTAGGTCAGGCAGCCGAATGCTTTGCGCGGATGCCTTCCTCTCATGTGACACACCCACCACACACATTGAAGCATTCGTCCAGCGGTTCGGGAGATATCCTTGGGACAGACGAAGATAAAAAAAGGAAAACAAGTTACAACCCGATTGAAAACATACTCATTTGCGATCGTAGGTTGGCAAAGGCACACAAACCCCCCAAAGAGCACTCGACGAAAACGTACTCCTTTGCGTCTACGATCGGCAAAGGACAATGAATGAAAGGAGAGAGAAGGAGAGAGAGAAGAGATTCCAGATTCAAGATTCTTTAATTAGCCGATGCATCAGTGTTCAAAGGAAGTCGTTTGGGGTTGTGGCAACACAGTCCAACAACACGAAGCATCATATGAATGGCAAACCAATATAAGAAGAAACATGTATTATGGTAACAAAATCAGGTTATATATCATGTATCACTCCCTTCCATCCACATGGCTTCCATACTACAATTGGACAAGGATGTGATCAAGACTGCCAATAGAGAGATAAGGAAGCTATGGAGAGTGGGGGAGAGAGATAGATATCGAGATTAGAGAAAGAGAGAGAGAGAGAGAGATAGGATTAAGGAAGGAGAGGTGGTAGAAGAAGATGGTATGTTGGGTAGACGGGAAGGAAGGTCAGACCATGTGGGCCTCCAACTGTAGGTGGACATTGACATGGTCAGGCTGCCGACAGAGAGATGAAGGAGCTATGGAGAGAGAGAGAGAGAAGAGAGAGAGATAGAGAGAGAGAGAGAGGGAGGAATAAAGGGAGGAGAGATGGGAGGCTGGTAGAAGAGGAGGTCAGTAACCATGGCCTCCAAACGCAGGTGGACATTGACATTGTCGGGCTCCGACAGATGAAGGAAGCTATGGAGAGAGAGAGAGAGGTGAGAGAAGGAGAAGAAAGGGAGGAGAGATGGGAGGCCTGGGTAGAAGGGAAGGAAGGTCAGGACCATGTGGCCTCCAACTGCAAGTGACATTGCATGGTCAGGGCTTGCGACAGAGAGATGAAGGAGCTATGAGAGAGAGAGGAGAGAGAGAGAGAGAGAGAGAGAGAGAGAGGAGAGAGAGAAGGAGAAGAAAGAGGAGAGATGGTAGCTGGGTAGACGGGAAGGCAGGTCAGACCATGTGTCCTCCCAACTGCATGTGGACATTACTGGTCAGGGCTGCTTGAACAGAGAGATGGTGAGAGATCAACCTGTAAATTGGCTGAGGTGAAAGGTTAATATGTAATTAGATGAATAATATAGGAATTGTTCAGAAATAATTAAGGGGAGTAATTTCATGGTGTGATGGTGTGATCTTGCCTAATTCAAATCGGTCAAACAGGGGAAGTTACTCTACCATCAGGTAATCCCCAGTCTCGCCTCGTGTGTTTTGAGCAGACATACAGCTCTTAGAATACGTTGCGTCCATTCTAAATTATGTCATTTAAATTTTTATGTCACATTTTGCAAGTTCTATCAGTTTGTGGCCATTGGCCACCCCCTCAAAGTTTTGCAAGTCGCTGGACTTGCATCCTGCGTTTCAGCTTTGATCATTGTTTGCATTGGTTTGCTATGGTACTGCTGACCGAGTAATAGAGGTAAGCACTCCAATTTTCACAAAGTGCTCTCATCTATTTTTTCCCAAAAATCGTCTATTGACTAAGATTAAGACCAAGAGGGAAGACAAAGAATGCTGTTAAAGTTTTATAACCACCTTTCTCTGTGGGACTCTAAAAATTGTTAGCGTTCAAATAACAATTAGTGAACGAATCTTTGAGAAGGTCGCGGGCAAGCTTGAATTATCTTTTTGATCAACTGAATTACAGTTTGATGTGTTTTTATATGTTTTAATGTCTTCTATAAATTAATTTGGGGCTGAAAAAATGTTTGTTGGTTTTGTTTTTTTCAGAACGAACTGGAGAATCTAGCATGAGCTGGAAGACTTGGCATACTATTGCCCAGTTTAAAGCAGTAAGTGAACACTTGTGGTCATAAACCCTGTGACGGTGGTGTGTGGCGGGTGTGTGTGTGGTGGTGTATGTATGCTAACATTTACTTCATTTATTTCTGTTTAAACTGCTTTTAGCGCATGCTGTACATTCCTTGTGTTTTCTGCAAATCTTTTAATTATGCTCTTCAAGATGATGTAAAGGAAAATTTTTTTTCCGAAATCAAGACTTTTAGAGAAATTATCTTAATTTGTAGAATTCCCCTGGGGATACCGAGGGCTTCTTTCATGCAAGTAGTTCCCCACCTTCCGAAGTTCTGTAGCTTCCTTTATTCTGTCACTCTATGACTCTGCCTTTTCCCTTTGCTACTGTCATCTACTATCCTTCTGCATTACTGCTCCATCTGCTGCTTTGCTCCTATAAACTGTTATAAAGAATTTTTCCCCAAGCCGAGACGCATGCTGGCTACATTTCTTAGTTTTAGGCAACATAACGCAGCATGATGCATATGTGCTCTTGTGATAATTGATTTTTCAAATCCTGTACATACTGCCTAGTTGAAGACCCCTTGCGATTTAACACAAATCAGTGCCAAATCCATCTCCACTGGTAGTCTGGATGTCTTACAAAAAAATGATAGAAGCCTGTCTGAGTTATGCAAAAAAAAGAAGGTGGATTCCGGAATGATTCCTTTGAACCGATCGGCATCATTGACTTTCTGACATTGTTTGAGCAGTTAAGACAAAGATGGGTAATCTTTCACACAGGAAACAGACATATTGGTGACGTGGCTTCATTTTGTCCATGTGCGTGAAACAGTGAACAGACATATGTGCAGTGCATTCAATTTTGTCATGTTCTGAAACATGAACAGACCATATTGTGAAGTGCATTCATTTTGCAGTCATGTGCTGAAACAGTGAAACAGCCATATTGTGACTGCATTCATTTTGTCATGTGCTGAAACAGTGAAACAGACCATATTTTGACAGTGCATTCATTTTTGTCATGTGCTGAAACAGTGAACAGACCATATTGTGACATGCATTCATTTTGTCATGTGCGAAACAGTATCAGACCATATTGTGACAGTGCATTCATTTTTGTCATGTGCTGAAACGTGAACAACCATATTGTGACCGTGCATTCATTTTGTCATGTGCTGCAAATTCTTTGTGTTCAAAAGGTAGTACCGTATTTTTCGGACTATAGAGCGCAGCTATCAGGTGCACCCTCAAATTTTACACCAAAATTCAGATTTTGTTATATTTTCCTTACTATTTTATTAGTCAAGTAAAAGGCGCAGGGGTCTTCACATCTAGGAGAATAAAAAGTATCGCCTTATAGTCGGAAAATATGATACCTTCACGAAGGTGCTATTTTCACCACTATATCAAAAATGCAGGAAAACAAGCGTCTTGCCAAGGACTATGCGGACATGAAGTCCAGACTGGCAGTGAAGGGAGACGGCAACTGCAAGCTGGAGGATTTTTTTTTTCTCTGGACGGTGCAGGGAAGAGAAGAAACCTCATGCAGAAGTGCAAGCTACGATACCTTCATAACGGCAGTTGTCTTGTCTCTCCCATTGTTTGCTTCCAGAGGAATAGTAGAAACAGTATCAGTATAGTAACAATAGCAGGAGTAGTAACATTAGTGTGTTAGTTGCGGACACTGCAAGCTGGAGATCTACTGGACAGGTATAGGAAGAGGGCCCTCATGCAGAAAATTGCAACAAGATGACCGGCTAACGGTCCAGTTCTGCATCACCTTAGCTTGTTCTTCTCATATCGTTAGATTTGGAGTTTTGAAATGTTATAAAATGACTGCATGTCTTTTCTTGTGTTTTTCCGTAAACATTTATCATCTGGCTTCGACTATGAATGCCTCAGCTTCGTGGACTTGAAGGGATCTTGTGGAATTGCGTTAATTTTAGCAATCTGTGTAGCCCTGGGTGTGTGGGAACCATGCGTGTAGCAGATCAAAATGGAATGTTTTTTGAGGAAATTGCAATCAGATTAGACAGATTTTTTTTTAGCAAGCAGTTAACTGTTTTTGATGCCTGGTTTTGTAAAACAAATTATGGTGAGGAATGTGACAACATGTAAAGATTGACGCACATGTTTCACACAGATGCACATTTTTTCTTTATAACATGTGTAATCCTGAATATGCATGAGAAGTTGTAAAGTAACCCCTTCCGCGTGCCCGCCTTACACTTGCTGCATGCGCCGCCTGGTATTGCCGCGCATTTTTGATCGTGCGGCAATATCGCTACGTATCATCGACGAATATATATTGGTGGTGGCGAGTCTGGGCGCTGATAGAGGATGTAGTATATAACGTCATCGACGCGAAGAGGTTAAACAAAAACCAACAACCAAAGACACTATTTTTTCTTTTGAAATTATTCAAACGTAGATCTTTTTTCAAACATGGATAGCCCTGGCTACTAGACATTTTGTCTGTCTGCCAGAAAACCACAACTGGTGCTAGAGATGAAGCAACTAAAGTAGGGGAGACGTCTGTTCAACTTTGTGTAGCCCCTATATAATGATAATAATAATAATAACTAACATTTATAGAGCCCCGTTCTCTCCTTGAGCTCATGGCGCTTCCAATTATGAAAATAATACATCAGATCATAAATAAGCTACTACAATGCATTAACTATCCCAAACATGAATCACAGCCACACCACACGGTCCGCACTCACCACAATACCCACACGTGGCGCGCACACACCCACACACAATGTGTGGGAACATAGTTTTAAGTTAGGAACAGGACAAGGAGAAATCATATGTATTGTCCGGAAGAGGCGAGTTTTAGAGCGGTTTTGGAGGAAAGATTTTAGCAGAACGAAGTTCGATGGTAGGGTGTTCAGACAGAAGGGGCGCTGAAGAAAATGAACGTTCACCACATGTCTTGTGTTTGTACGATATGTGAAACGTCTTTTCTTCTTCTGTTCCACCAAAAAAGAACTGGTGCTAGAGATAGAGCGCTGAAGCGGGGCAAGACGTCTGTCTGCCAAGAAGGGCAAGCTCCCCAGCAAGCTGGACGGACGTTTTCTGAAAGGGCCTGGGAGGAGAGGGCCTACTACAAGCAGCAGACGGCGCCCTGCATGCGGATGCTGAGGGGGGAAGCGCCGTCACACCTTTCCCCAGTTCAAAGCCATCCTCCAGTCGCCAGATCCCGTTGAGGTAGCAGGCTCTGGTGCGGCAAACTAAGAAGTGTTTGGTTTCTTCTTCAAAGTGGCATTTTCTGTCTCTGAGTGGGGAACCCGCCCATTCCCCGTCAAAGCCGTTCGTCCAGGGATCTGGCCAAGTCCCCGTGAGGTAGAAGGCTCTGGTGCGGCAACGAAGACGGTTGGTTTCTTCTTCAACAGTGGCTTTTCCTGGTTCTCAGGTGGGGAACCCCCACCTTTCCCCAGTCATAAGCCAATCAGTCCAAGTCGTTCCAGCCTTTGCGCATGCGTGAGGGAGAACGGGCCGTCTAGTGCGGCAAACGAGACAGGTTGTTTCTTCTTCAAGTGGCTTCTCCTTGTCTCCAGGGGAGGAACCCGCCACCTTTTCCCCGTCAAAGCCTCGTCCAGTCCCGTGAGGAGAAGGCCTCTGGTGCGGTCACGAGAAGGTTGTGGGATACCAGGGGGTCTTTTGTTAAATAAATAGTTCCTCCCACCTTCGGAAGTTCTGTCTTGTAACTTCCTCTAATCTTCACTCTCTTTTGACTCTGCTTTCCTTTTGCTTTTGTCCCATTTACTATATTTCTGACTTATTGGCCCATTCTGCCTTTGTCAAAATCCTCCAAATAAATTTTTTCCTTTTCAGGCTCCTCCGAATCGGAATGTGTCGGCGTGCGCAGCGGGATACCAGTGAAAACTGAAACCGACACATACATTCCTTACACCATTATGGCCATATGGCTTGGGAACGCAGAAGTTCTTCGAGTGGCTTTTCCTGTCTCCGTTCTTGTTTGTGGACTTTTTAGCTTTTTTTGTCTTGTCTGTATCCCTTGCTTTACGTTCTTACTGCTGTCTATTACAGTGGAACCTTGTTCCCGATATAAGACCTTAAAAAATCATTCAAAATGAGTCTTTAATGGAGAGTCAGATAAGGGAGGTTAATTTTGATACAAAGAAGGGGCAATGTCTCAGAGAAGTATCTGTATTGGGAGGAGTCTTATAAGGGAGGTTCCCCTGTAACTTTAAAAAGAACGTAATGTTCCAGAGTAATAAGTCTTATGTGGGAGGGAGTCTTATAAGGGAGGTTCTCACTGTATTCGTCCTCTTTGTTTCTTTCCCGACATTCTACTTTTTAATATTTCATAGCACAAGGCCACAGACTATGCAGGTGAAGTTGGACCTATGCTATCTGCTGTTTTCAAGTGTCGACCATGTTTTGTGAAATAGAATTCGGGTACGTACACATACATGCAGAAGATGTCCCGGGCGGAACCTGTGCGCACTCGAAATAAGTAAAGAAGAAGGGAACAGATGTGTGCACGGTGTCCCTATTTCCTCCTAATCCATACTTTTTTACCCTTCTATTCTTTTTGCTTATTGACGGGATTGCGCATGGCATTTCCGCATGAATGTGTATGAGGCCTTATTTTTTGTACCCCTTGAATACTTGATGCCAGTGAGGAGGGCTGGTCTATGAGTCGACCTGGTACAACATTGAAGCACTGTATCCGCTCCAACACTTGCTCACAGAACCCATGAGCCGCACTGTACAACATTGAAGGACACGGGGAGCCCTCCACACCTTGCTGACAGGACCCATGAGGACACTTGACAACATTGAAGGACACTGTATCCTCACACACTTGCTCAACAGGACCCATGAGCGACACTGTACAACATTGAAGGCACGTATCCCTCCACACACTTAGCTGACACAGGACCCATGAAGCGTTACACTGTACACATTGCAAAGGACACTGTATCCTCCACACACTTGCTGAACAGGACCCTCAGCGACACGTGTATACATCACATTGAATGACACTGTATCCCTCCACACACGTGCTGAACTCATAGAGAACCTATGAGCGACGACTGTCAAACATATGAGGACACTGTATCCCTCCACCACTGCTGAACAGGCCCACTAGGTGATCGACACTGTACAAATTGAAGGACAGCTGTATCCCTCCACACACTTGCTGAACAGGACCTCATGAGCGACACTGTCCAACATTGAAGGACACTGTATTCCCTCCACACACTTGTGCCAGGTACACGCATTGAGCGACAACTGATACAACATTGAAGACACTGTTCCCTCCACACACTTGCTTGAACAGGACCCATGAGCGATCACTGTAAACATTTAAGGACACTGTATCCCTCCACACACTTGGCTCAACAGGACCCATGAGCGACACTTTGTGTAACAACGATTGAAGGACACTGTGTACCTAGCCCACACTAATTCTTGCTCAGCCAGTCTTACAGTGAATTCCATAGAAGCGGACCTTGGATACACACTAACGATCTAGTTTGTAAGTGATCACCTGTATTCCTCTCCACACCTTAGGTGATATGCACATGGAACACATGTAGCAACAACTGTGTGTGGACTAACCAGAGTCTGTGAAGACAGTCATGGTGTATGTGCGCTCCCGTGTCTACGCCTCCACAGCAGGGGCCTTGCTCAGTCCAGTAGACCACAGTTGATAACGTACACTGAGTACTATAACATTGAAGGATCACTTATCCCTCCACAATCACCAAGATTGCTCCAACAGGATCCCCATGAGCTACACTGTACAACCTTGAAGGACACTTCCCCTCCACACACTTGCTGAACAGGACCCATGAGCGACACCTGTACAACTCATTGTACAGGACACTGGTATCTCCGACAGCATACCTTGCTTTTTTTTCAAACCAAAGGGGGGACCCCCTCCTCTTTTTGGGCGACACTGTAACTACTATTGAAAGGACACTGTACTCCCCTCGCACACACTTGCTCAACAGACCCTGAGCGACACTGTACAACATTGAGTGTACACCTAGTGTATCCCTCCACACACTATGCTGAACAGGATCCCAGGGAGCGAGCACTAACAACATTGGCACAAGGACACTGTAACTCCCTCCACACACTTAGCCTCAACTACCAGGACACCATGAGTGACACTGTACAACTTAATATTCATTCACATCACAACGAGTTTGAATTATAAAAAACCTCACAAATCATCCATTTCTACACACAAGCAAAACATACATACACCAAAGGAGAAATGAAAAAAGATTACCGGTTTTTACTCAGGTTAGACCTGGGAAGTGATAGATCAGACTTTTTTATATAGACTTTATATAAAAACTCTCCACACCAATTGGGATCCCCACCACAAACCACTATCAAAACTGCACCGTCAACGGCACATTGTGGTCTAAGGGAGCGAAGCGAGTTTAGAGTGATCAGGTGCACACAGATTTTACTTCTTGAAGCAAATGCATCAATTGACAGCAGTCTATTAATTCCTCACATATAATGGTCTGAAACGAACCTTGAGTTAAGATCAGACTCAGAAGTCCATCACTCCAGAAATATCCACCTTGCAAAATTTGAAGACATTCTGTCCTCATCCACACAGACTTAACTTGTTCTAGCCCATGTATTTTTGTGACGTTCTGGTTGGTTGCTCTCAGCCGACAAGAGGGAAGCGCCATGTATTGTTTGCCGTTTCTGTTGGTTGCTCTCAGCCGTCAAAGATGAAGCGCCATTATTTTGTGACTTCTGTTGGTTTTCATCTCAGCCTGACAAAGATGGAGAGCTCCATGTATTTTGTGACTTTCGTGGTTGGTTGCATATCAGTCCGCAAAGAGGAGCGCCATGTATTTTGTGACGTTCTTGGTTGGCCTGCATCTCAGCCGACAAAGAGGGAAGCGCTATGTATTTGTGACTTCTGGGTTTGTTGCATCTCAAGCCGACAAAGAAGGAAGCGCCATGTATTTTGTGACGGTCTCTGGTTGGTTTGCATATCAGCCGACAAAGAGTGGATAAGCGCCATGTATTTTTGTGACGGTTCTGGGTTGGTTTGCATATCGGCCGACAAAGAGGGAAGCGCCATGTATTTTGTGACGTTCTGGGTTGGTTGCATCCTCACCGACAAAGTGAGGGAATCGCCATGTATTTTGTTGACGTTCTGTGTTTGTTGCACATCTCAGTCCGACAAAGAGGGAATGCGCCATGTATTTTGTGACGTCTGGTTGGTTCATCTCAGCCGACACAAGAGGGAGCGCCATGTATTTTGGTGACGTTCTGGTTGGTTGCTCTCAGCCAGACAAAAAGAGGGAAGTCGACCATGTATTTTGTGACGTTCTGGTTGGTTGCTATCAGCCGTGACAACGAGGGAAGCGCCATGGATTTGTGATGTTCTTGTTGTTTTGCATATCACCGACAAGAGGGAATAGTCGCCATGACTATTGTGACTTTCTGGGTTGGTTGCATCTCACCGACAAAGAGGAAGCGCCCTGTATTTTTGTGACGTTCTGGTTGTTTGCATCCTCAGCCGACAAAGAGGGAGCGCCATGTATTTTGTGACGTCCTTGTCGTTGCATCTCAGCCGACAGATGGACCGCATGTCTTTGTTCGACGGTTTCATTGGTCGTTGCATCTCAGGCCGACAAATGTGAGGGAAGCGCCATGTATTTTGTTGGACGTTCTGTGAGGCGGTTGCATCCTCAGCCTCAAAGAGGGAAGCGCCATGGATTTGTTTACAGTTCGAGGTGGTGCAGTTCTCAGCCACAAAGAGGAGCGACATGTATTTTTGGTGACTGTTCTTGGTTGGTTGCTATCACCGACAAAGATGGAAGTGCCATGTATTTTGTGACTTCTTGGTTGGTTGCATCTCAGCCTACAAAGAGGGCAAGTAACTGGAAGGACTTTTTCGTGTTTTCCAGTGTGCATGCATTACTTTAACGGCAGAACGGCGACAAAAAGCTCTAAACAAACACGGCAGGGTGCTTGATGGTAATGCCTTCTGCATTTGGGGGAGTGGAATATAGTTGCGCCAGGTGACTATAAGCTCAAGAGTCAACACAAAATGCACCCACCCAACACCAACACCCAACCCAACACAACAAAAGAAAGAAAAAGGCAGAGGAAGAACATTATCGTCATCGGTCTCCCCCTCCACGTGCAGCTGCTCCCGAAGACTAAAAGGAATTTGGGACATGAGTGGTGCAATAGGTGTCAGACCTACTGGTTTTCCCGGTTGCTGTACAGGAAAACCATGATATTTGGGGTCTTTTCAGCTGTATAACATTTCATACGGGTAAAACTGATTTATGCGGGCCACTCAGAATCAGAGACACACCGCAAAAGTGCTGAATTTTGTGATAGCAACGACGAAACGCTGGAACCGCCAGCAGCCGAACAGGAAAACGAATCAGTAGGCTTAGCATGATCGGTCAGGCGTGCACGGTAGCACAGCCCAATTTGTTCAATTTGTTCCTGTAGTCGTTCTGCGTCATGCTGGGTTTCTTCAGGAACTTCGTGTGAAGCGTTGTTTGAATCGGAAAATTGGTCGGATGCTAAACTTTATATCCAGTTTCTACTGACCCCCCCCTTGCCAAATAAGCACTAATGGGATGGAGACACTTGAAGAATGGGAAAAGCCTGTCCTTTGATAAAGGAAGGTACGCCTCCCCTGCCCATTTTTCAATATATATTAGCAAACTGCATGAAAACGTATGTTCTGAATATTGTTATTCACAGCAAACTTTTTCATGGTTTTGCATGTTCTGAATGTATACGGTTTTCAGGCTTGAATAAAGGGGAAAATTATTTTTTCAATATAGGAAGTTTTTGAAAGAAAGGAAAATTGGTTTGAGCTATGGTGGTTGTCCGCAGGCCTTGCCCAGTGCAGAGCGGTGATAAGGTGCTGGAGGAGGAGAAGGATTACTACAAGAAGGAGTCCGAAGCCTCAATAGCCTGCGACTGGTCCTCCACGCCCGTCGCTCTGCTGCACCCAGGTAGGGGTGGAATGAAGTTCTTTTGGTCTATCCATCTTACTATGCAAAGAGGTTTTTTAGTAGCCCGGTTTCGGAATAGTGTTTTTGTTTCCCCTGCGGCGCTATCTGGGGGTCTTAGTCGGTACAGGCTTGATTACCCCATTTTGCAGCATGCATCAATGTACGCTTGCATGGACACACACATACACCACGCACATACCCACACCTTAACAACTTGCACATCAACACACATACACACCACAACGCATGCGCAACGGTAGAAGGGACTCATCACATGCAATTAGAGTAAACACACACTCGTTTCCCTCCTCGTCTCTCTCTCTCTCTCGTTCTACTGGGACTCTAAATGGAAATGTCTACTCTCTCTCATCCTCCCTCTCTCTTCTCTCTCTCTCTCTCTCTCTCTCTCTCTCTCTCTCTCTCCCACACACACACATTCCATTCCGTACTCCCGAACACGCGGCACTGCGGAGGGCGGGCCAATGTAATATGTGGAATGCACAGCATGTCCCAAGAACACCACATCGCTTTTTAACCTACATGTTGACTATCTTTTATGCTTTTTCTATCAAGACCAAATCTGCATGATTACAAATTTTAATTGTTACTTTCATCGTTGTTGTGCAATTCAAACCCAGTGCATCTTTAACCCCTTCACTGCAGCCCATTAGCTGTGCATGTGCCGCCGGTTTTATGCACACATTTTGAATGCGCAAAATCGCTACTTAGCGGCAAATCGTATATATACGTCGCTGCAAGTACGAAGCGCTATAGAGGATGTGTATATATGTCGTCAGCACTGAAGAAGTTAAACCAATTCCTGGTGACAGGGGATTTTTCCTCTCACTTTTGCACTGGCCTTAGATATAGTCTGAACGTGGAGTCCTTTCGGATGAGACATAACCAGGTCCTGTGTTGCTCATGCACTTAGCACACGTTCAGCCCAGTGTGGCAACAGAAAAGTTTTCATTTGGTCAAATTTCCCTCACGTCCCACCCCCCAGCCCCTTTCCTTCCTCATCAGCTACACAAAAATTGCATGAACAAAAATTAAAATTGGGGCGGGCGCTCCTCTGGCTGCGAGCGCTCTCCAGGTGGGAGCAACCCGAATTCACAGAGACGACCCTCTGTGACTGTATTAAAGTACCTAAGTATCCAATACCTAAAAATAATTATTGCGCAGTCAATTTTAGATCTCCTTAGTGCTCTTACAATGTTTGGCCAATCATGTGCTGTAGTGGTGAGTACTTGTATTGTGTGTGTGTGTGTGTGGGTGTTGCGAGTGCCAAAGAGACAGTGAGCTGTTTCGCCGACTCGGAGAGAGATGAGCTGAGTGTCAGACTGCTGGACAAGTTTGAGCGACCCATGGGCCGAGTAGGTGGCCATAACATCATAGGATCGAATCGATAGATGTAATTGGGAAAAAACGAAGCGAAGTCGAAACGAAAATTTTTTACATTAACAGCGAACATTTAGATAAGCTGAGTTACTGCTTTTTCCACCCAGCCCTGGGTGGAAAGGAGAGAGAGAGGGGGGTATTGTATTGTCCCGGGGGGGGGATTATTCCAGGCGGTATTGTCCTAAGGGGGGGAGGGCATTCCAGGGGAGATTGTCCCAGGAGGATTTGTCCTAGTACCAAGGAGAGAAATGGGGGGGAAGAGATGCTAGAGAGGGCGGGGGGTGTATTGTATTGTGTGTGTGGGGCATATCCCCGGGGGGGGGGGGAGTGGTATTGTCATAGGGGGGAAATGTCCAGGGGGAAGTTTTATCCTAGAACCAATGAGAGACAAAGAGTCAGAGCGAGAGAGAGGAGTCAGAGAGGGAGAGAGGAGAGAAATGAAACTCAAATGTATTGGAAGGATAAACTAAATAAGCACACATAGGCTTTTTTTGTATATCATGGGGGGATCCCATGAAGTTCGTGTGCTATGCATGACAAGCCTGGCGTGCAGCCCGCTGTGATTGTGGATGCATTTACAGAATCGTGGTGACTATATTGCGAGTGCATGGCCGTGATACTTGGCTTATCCAAGCTTTGTAATTGTGCTTATGTGTGTCTTAACAGTGTGCTTGTTGATTGAAGAAGCAAGTAAGTCACTTTAACTTTTTGTGTAGTGGAGACCTGGAGATGTGGTTTTTTCTCTCTATTGTGTGGCTTGTGTGACCTTGACATGCCCCCATTTTTGCGATCCCCACTTGTTCTATATCTACGTCAGTCTGCTGTTTAGTTGGAAATAACTAGAGAGTTTGTTGTGAAAAAAAAGTGCTACAATTCATTGTCTGATTAGGTTTCAGATCCAAGCCATATTGTCCAGTTTTGACGCAGACTGCGGGACAAGTCGAACAGCATGTATGGAAGAAGTAGTGCCGATGCTGCCACTCTACAGAGCTTCTTCCTTTTCTCTGGGCTCTTTTTTATTGATAAATTTAAGTTACAGCATTGCCTGTAGACGGTGATGGGAAAGCATTGGAAAGCTTGGTCCTGGCGACTGAAACCAGCTTTTTGGGGGTATTTTTGGACAGTGTTTTACAGTGAATCCATTGTTGATCATTTATAGTTTGTAGGCGGCCTTAAGTGTTGGTTTGTACATGTTGCATAATATATTTACCTTTCTGGAGTCCTGCCAATGGTCAAACCTGGTTCAATTTTTTTAGCCTTGTGGGCCAGACTGGCCGTTATACACATTGCATGCTAGAAACCCATCTATACACGGTTGCCATATATTCATACAGGTCGGTATGACCATGTAATGTGTGTGAATTATTCGTTTGTTATGACTCTCATAGACATTCCTTAATTCAGCTGTAGTCGCCTATTGTATGTACTAAGGGCCTTTACGACATGTATGTTTTGAGGGAGGCCGTGTTGTTGACGCCTGCCAATCGCCACGATGCTTTTTCATCCCAACAAATAAGCCATTTATGACTTTCACTTGGTTTAAGAAAAAAGATTATCTGCATATTGGGAAGTCCACTGGTGTGGTGGACATGTATTCCATCATAGGTTCTATGACCCTGTTAATAATATATATATGGGGTGTATACTTATATGAGCGCGTATACCCCGCGCCATGGGCTCATCGGCTGCTTTTTACAACAATATATAATGCATTACAACATCATTTTAAAAAACTAAAAACAATACAATAACAACCACAAAACATATAACGTGTACAGACATCAGTAAATTAAAGTTCTTCCATACATAAAATCACGACATTGTCCTAAAACGTATTTTATCAATTCGACAAATCTAAGATAGGACAAACGCTCGCACACAACAAAGCTGATATGGGGGAAACTATACAACTGTTAATATTCTGCAACAGAACACAGATACAATATAACATACGTATACACTTACACGCCAACGATCCACACCCACAGGGCTCACGCCATCTACGACACCCGCCACCCACACTCACAACATGTCACACACGTTCGCTCAGTGTGCAGGCGCGTGGTCCACACATCGAGCACCACTACACACCAGAGAACTGGACGCTGTGTTGATGACCGGCAAGACCAAAACTACTGGGCCTAAATGTCTACGGCAACGCAGGGTGGGTGGGGGGGGGGGGGTGAGATACAAAGTGGATTAAAAAGAAAAAAAAAAAAGCAAAAAATAGGTAAGAGACAGACAGAGAGAGAAGAGAATCGAGGAGGACAAACACACGGGATAGTGGTGAATGTTTGTACATATAAACACAGAGAGTGAATATGTGGGATGGAAACACGACAGGGAAGAGAGTAGAGAGTAGCAGTGACTGCGGGAATACGAGACAAGTCTAAGTGGCGTGTCCAATCAGATACCTATTGTCGTTGGAAAATACAATCCAGAAGAGGTGAATTTTCAAATTGCTCATGTTTGAATAGAATACTGTGTGATTGGTGTATTTCGTGACAGGTGTTAGGAAGGAATTCCACTGATGTTGGAGCAGTGATGAAGGAGAAGCTCTTGTCCCAAAGGACTTTGTTCAGCTCTTATTGGAGACGTGTGTGCTAGAGTGAAGTGGTCAGTTTTGAAGATCGAACGTGAGATAGTCGAGCTTTGAGTCAGTAAACAGATAAGTACGGTTTGAACAGGATCAGAAAACAGGTGTGTTTCAACAACAAGCTCCCCCGTGGTGAGTTTTATTGCCATTTTAGGTGACAGTGGGTGTTATGAACACCATTGTGGTGCATAAAATGCGCAATGGCGGTGTAAGGGTTAAGATCAATGGTTATGGTAGTCTTCAGCAAAGAACTTATCTAGTGGCCATTCAGGACTGATTTGGAGTGGGTAGGCATGGCAGGGTCCCATGTTGGATCGTCCTTTCAGCAACAGCCTCCTATGGCCATTCATCTGATTTTGGATGTGTAGGCAATGGTCGGGTCATGTTGGGTAGTCTTCATCCGTATACAAGGGCCTTCTAGTGCCATTCAGACTGATTTGGAGTGTAGGCATTGGCAGGTCAGTTGGTAATTCTTCAGCAACAAGCCTTCCTACGTGGCCTCTTCTGTAACTTGATTTTGGAGTGGTAGTGCATGGCAGTCTCATGTTGGCGTAATGCTGCACAACATCCTTCATAGTGGCCATTCGAGTATATCTGATTGTGTGACGTGTATGGCCTGGGTGCAGCTGTCTGCTTTGTGGTAGTTCTTCCATGCCAGCAAGTCTTCTATGTTGGCCATTCAGACTCGATGTTTGTGGAGTGTGAGGTAGGCATGGCAGGGTCCCATGTTGGTAGTCTTCAGCAACAACCTTCTAGTGCCTGTCAGACTGATTTTTGGGAGTGGTATCGCATGTGCAGGGTCATTGGTTGTGTGTGTCTTCAGTAACATGCTTTTGCTAGTGGCCCATTCAGACTGATTTTGGTAGTGTAGGCATGGCAGGGTGCATGTTGGGTAGTCTTCCAGCCAACAAGCCCCTAGTGGACCGGATTCAGACTGATTTGAGTGGTAGGCATGGCAGGGTCATCTTGGTATCTTCAGCAACAAGCCTTCTATGGCGCCTTCAGACTGATTTGGAGTGTCGGCATGGCAGGGTCATGTTGGGTAGTCTTCACAACAAGCCTTCTAAAAGTGGCCATTCAGACTGATTTGGAGTGGTAGGCATGGCCGTGTCATGTTGTGTGGTCTTTCAGTAACAAGCCTTCTAGTGGCCATTCAACTGATTTGAGTGGTAGCATGGCAATGGTCATGTTGTGTAGTCTTCAGCAACAAGCCTCCTAGTGGCCATTCATACCTGATTTGGAAGTGTAGTCATGGCAGGTCCATGTTGGTAGTCTCACAACAACCTTCTAGTGGCCTATTCAGAATGATTTGGAGTGTATGCATGGCAGTGTCATGTTGGGTTAGTCTTCATAACAACCTTCTAGTGGCCTTCAGACGGATTTGGAGTGGTAGGCATTGGCAGGGTCATGTTGGGGTGGTCTTCATAACACGCGCTTTAGTGGCCATTCAGACTGATTGAGTGGTAGCAGGCAGGGTCTGGTTGGTGGTCTTCAGCAACCAGCCTCCCTAGTGGGCCATTCAGACTGATTTGGATGGTAGGCATGCGGATCATTTGGGTAAGGGAATCTTGGCTGGGAGCTTTAGTGCCCTTCAGGACATCACTGCCTTTAGACAACACCATTACTGACCTGGGGCTGCATTGAAAAAGAAAAAACACTAAGAAGCACAACAACATCAACACTGTCAATCATTTTTCAATCTATTCTAACATACTGACCAAGACTTACATATCACATCTCTTCTCCGTTGGAAACTCTTACCCTAGTAACATATAAACAGCAGCAATGGAAGAATTCACATTTTTGTGACACAATTACTGGTTGTTCCAAGTTTATTCTTTCGCTATAAAATCGCGAGTACGTGCAATTACAATTGAATCATTAGTCCTCCTTATTACTATCACTGTCAATGGAAACATAGTGGAGTGCTTTTCTGAGGTAGTTAATTGCATTACAATTAATCAGGAGTCCTCTTTATTACTATCACTGTCAATGGAAACATATTGAGTGGCTTCCGAGGTAGTTACTTGCATTAACATTGGAATCATTAGGCTCTTTTATTACTATCCTGTCAATGGAAACATTAGTGGAGTATTTCTGAGGTCGGTGTAGGGCGCGATAATTGGCGTTTGTAACATTAAAAGTTGAAAATAGAAGAGCCCAACATACGTGAAACGAAACTGGAAGAGTGATGTAAGAAAAGTAACTTAAAATGTGGATTTGGATTGGAACAAAAATGGATTTAGATGAGTTTTTAGACTCATGAAATTGCTGTTCCGAGAATGCTACGGGATTTAGGCCCCTGACTGCGCGTTCTCCTGTTCCAGGATTACTCGGGAATTAGGCCCTTAACTGTTTCTCCTGTTCCGAGAATACTCATAATTATGACCTGACCTGGTGTTTCTGCCTGTTCCGAGAATACTCGAATTAGGCCCTTACTGCGGTCTCCTGTCCAAGCAATACTGAATTAAGGCCCTGACTGGTTGGGCTCCCTGTTCCAAGAATACTGGAGGAATTAGGCCTCGGACTGGTGTTTTCTCCTGTTATAAGAAAGTACTCGGATTAGGCCCTGACTGTGTTCTCCTGTTTTCCGAGCATACTCGGATTAGGCGCACCTTGGACCCGTATGGTGTGGTGTGATACTGCGTCTCGGTTCCGAGGCAATGACTCGTAATTAGGTCCCTGTACTGGGGGATCGTCGCTGTTCCGTGATGACATACTCGAATTTCGTTCATGGCCTTGTGTGTGTTACATCACTGAGCACTCTCTCATGAGCTCCGTAGGTGTCTAGGACGAGTGAGGAGCTTTTAGTTAACGCTGAGTTCTTACTCTTGGCCCTGTGTGCGCTGCACTCAGACCAAGGAGGCGCGGTGCGAGAAGATCAGGTGTACAGTCGTATCCGTTCGTTGAGGCTCCCATGCTCCGACGTCTCCAATTCCTCCTAATGGTCTTGACCTCCCACTGGCGCGTGCACGAGGCTTTGTCTATAAGAGCGGGTGGAGGACTGAGAGGGCGTGCCATCGCTGACCTCCGCAGACTGACCCAGAGAGGACAGCTCAGGGGAACGCATCAAGGTAATGGGGATGTAGCCTGAGCAAAGGCATAATGATCTAACGTCATTCATGGACTACAAGCCGCTTTTGTAATAATACGCCGCTGCTTTGTTTGTTTTGTTATGTAGGCGCATCAGCTCGCATCGAAGCATAAGCCGCATAATGTTTCGATTGGTTGTGTCGAGGCGGGGAAGTGCATGTCCGATGCTTCGCTCGGTTGAGTCATCGTATAGCATGTGGCTGATGCGCGTGCTGGTGTGTGTGTGTTGCCTGCCTGAGTCCCGAGGTGGTCGTCCTGCGAACAACGGCTTCGGGAGTTGTGTTCATGTGTGTGTGTTGGAATCGCACATAGAGTCAGGGCGGCAGTGTTCCTCTAGGTGACTTTGTGTTAGTGTGTTGGTGCTCGCTATCAACAGCGGGAAGCTCTTAGGGCCACAGCATGCGTCGAGATCTGTGTGTGTCTGGATATTCAAGTGTGTTATGGCCACCATACACAGGGGGGGGGAGTTGCGAGATAGTCTGCATGGGGTAGCTGTCACGCTTGCGGGTAAGCTGTGTTACATCCGTCCGGTGTCGCCTGTGTACTAGGGAGTCACCGATTGTGAGTGGTAGGGGGGTGGGGGTGGTGTTGGGGGGGTGGTGTTAAAAAAAGAGTGTGTGGCGTACGCTAGTACTATCCCTCATCTATGCAGATGATATATCGTGTCGCAGGATAGCTCCTCGGGTGCGATATAGTGCAAGCTACTTCATGGAGCTTTGGATTTCTCTGCCCCCATTGGGATTACACAGAAATCTTTCAGTACAAGCAGCTCCCCCATCTGTTGGAGGTCCGTGCTCGCAACTCTTCGTCTCGTGGAATCGATGCCGCTGCTCTGTTCGGGGGGTGTCGGTCGATAATGGCGGGGCAGCTCTGGGTTTGATGTGGACCGGGCGGCGGACTGGCTGCCAAGGCGGTTCTCGTTGCCTGTGGTCAAGCGGGTGGACGGGGGACCGATGGTGCTGCGGCACGTGGTGAGCCAGTTCTCAGCTGGTCTGGGGCTATAGTTGGGGGTTGTGTACGGTTGGGAACCGGGTGAGAGAGGACGCATATCTCGGAGGAGGCCCGCGTCGCTGGGCCGTGTGTGGTGTGGGGGCTCATAAAGTGGTGGAGGTTTACTAGTGACCGCCGATGTTCTGCGGGCCGGAGCCTCGATCGGCAGCTGCGGCCGGGTCGAAGGTGTTTTTCTGTTACCTGTTTCTGCTGATTGCCCATTCTTTGCCTTTCAATTGGTTTTTTACTGTTCCTGTTCTGCTGACTGGCCCATTTCTCTGCCTTGTCATTGGTTTTTACTGTTACCTGTTTCTGCTGACTGGCCCAATTCTCTGCCTTGTCCATTGTTTTTTACTGTTACCGGTTCTGCTGATTGGCCCATTCTCTGCCTGTGTCCAATTGTTTTACTGTTACCTGTTCTGCTGACTGGCCCCTTCGCTGCCTTGTCAATTGTTTTTACTGTTACCTGTTCTGTCTGACTGGCCCCTTTCTCTGCCTGTCAATTGTTTTTACTGTTACCTGTTCTGCTGATTATCCCATCTCCTGCCTTTTCTCTCTCCAGAAATATTTCCAAATAATGTATCCCTTGAGCTCCTCTGAAATAGGACTGCAAGTGCTGAATGCTGCAAGGAGTCCCAAAAAACTGAAAGCCGGACACACGCGTATCTCCCTTTG
>JAGGCT020000035.1:4680210-4701988 GCA_017654935.2 Phymorhynchus buccinoides
CAACAGCATCATCATCACCATCATTACACCATCGCAACATCATCGTCATCATCACCATCATCATCATCATCATCATCGTCGATCATCGATCATCAACCATCAATATCAGCATCATCAACATCATCGTCATATCATCATCATCGTCGTCGTCGTCAGTTCTTGCTATGTAACGAACACGACAGTCATTTGTTTTTTTTTTAATTATTTTCCCTTTTTATGTTTTTTATTTTATCGTTTATTTGTTGTGCGTGTACCTACTAAATGTATTTATATTTGTATGTAAAACAACAAATACACCACACTTCGCCATGGGGCT
Organism: Phymorhynchus buccinoides; assembly: GCA_017654935.2. NCBI lineage: Eukaryota > Metazoa > Mollusca > Gastropoda > Neogastropoda > Raphitomidae > Phymorhynchus > Phymorhynchus buccinoides. The sequence continues at coordinate 4,680,527 of JAGGCT020000035.1, forward strand.
TTTGGTCTTAATCGTATTACAAAATTCGCAATTCGCATTCGTCAGTTTCGTACAGCTTGTACTGGGTGTTTGAGTGTCTCTGCAGTACCAGTAGACATGTACAGCTTTCACGTTGTACATCCAAATTCGCATTTACTGTCCAGTTCGTACAGTTGTACTGTGTTGGAGTCTCTCTGCATACAAATTCGCATTCGCATTTCGCATTACCTGTCGTTCGATAGTTTGTACTGGGTGTTGGAGTCCTTCCCCTCTGCTACAAATTCGCATTCGCTTCGCATTCCCTGTCAGTTCGTATACGTGTTTGTACTGGGTGTTGGAGTCTCTCTGCACGGTACCAGTAGAAGTAGAGCTTCACGTTTCCGTATACAATTTCGCATTCGCATTCGCATTACCTGTCAGTTCGTACAAGTTGGTACTGGGTGTTTGGAGTCCTCTCTGCATACAAGAGTCGCTCTCGCATTTCGCATTACCTGTCAGTTCGTATAGTTTGTACTTGGGTGTTTTGTTGGAGTCTCTCTGCATACAAATTCGCATTCGCCATTACCTGTCAGTTCGTACGTTTGTACTGGTGTTGGAGTCCTCTCTGCAGGTACCGTAGAAGTAAGCTTCACGTTCCATATACAATTCGCATTCGCCATTCCGCATTACCCTTCTAGTTTGTATGGGTGTTGGAGTCTCTCTGCAGGTACCAGTAGAAGTAGAGCTTCACGTTCCATATACAAATTCGCATTCGCATTCGCATTACCTGTCAGTTTGTACTGGGTGTTGGAGTCTCTCTGCATACAAATTCGCATTCGCATTACCTGTCAGTTCGTATAGTTTGTACTGGGTGTTGGAGTCTCTCTGCATACAAATTCGCATTCGCATTCGCATTCCCTGTCAGTTCGTACAGTTTGTACTGGGTGTTGGAGTCTCTCTGCAGGTACCAGTAGAAGTAGAGCTTCACGTTCCATATACAAATTCGCATTCGCATTCGCATTACCTGTCAGTTCGTACAGTTTGCACTGGGTGTTGGAGTCTCTCTGCATACAGGTACGCAGTAGCATTCGCATTACCAGTCAGTTCGTATAGTTTGTACTGGGTGTTGGAGTCTCTCTGCATACAAATTCGCATTCGCATTACCTGTCAGTTCGTATAGTTTGTACTGGGTGTTGGAGTCTCTCTGCAGGTACCAGTAGAAGTAGAGCTTCACGTTCCATATACAAATTCGTATTCGCATTCGCATTACCTGTCAGTTTGTACTGGGTGTTGGAGTCTCTCTGCAGGTACCAGTAGAAGTAGAGCTTCACGTTCCATATACAAATTCGCATTCGCATTCGCATATCCCTGTCCGTCTGGTCTTGGGTTGTTGGAGTCTCTCTGCAGGTACAGCAGAAGGAGAGCTTCACGTTTCCATATACAATTCTCGCATTCGCATTTCGCATTCCCTGTCAGTTCGTACAGTTTGTACTGTGTGTTGGAGTCGCTCTGCCAGCTACCAAAACAGAAGTACAGCTTCACGTTGTACAGGTCAAACAGGTCCGTTGGGCTCAGACCTGAACAATACGAAATATGAATACGAATACGAATGGTTTAATGCGGTTGGCTTTGTGCCTGTACACATCCGGAGAAGGGGTGGGTGGGGGTATATGTTGGTGAGGGGCTATTTTGTACTTTATGCACGCGCACACACACATACAAACCCGCATGCAGCGCGCAACATACACCATACACAAACACATACACGCACACGACGCACAGTGCGCAGCGCGCTACCGAACACACACAAACCCAACACACACACACACACACACACACACACCGACACACCACACACACACACCCACACACACACACACACACACCCCAACACACCAATAAACAAAATTAATCGCATTATAAAACTTCCCCTGATAAGAAAAGCACATTCTCATAATCTTTTTCTTTTTCAGCAAAGGTACGTATGTGTCTGATTTTCAGTTTTCACAGACCTCCCTGCTGCATACAGCCGACACATTCCGATTTCAGAGGGACTTCCTAGTGTTAGTTTACTCTCTTCTCTATATCTCTCTCTCTCTTCTCTTCTCTATCTCTCCGCTCTCCTCTCTCTCTCTCTATCTCTCTCTCTCTCTCTCTCTCTCTCTCTCTCTCTCTCTCTCTCTCTCTATGTTTAAAAATGAATAAATGTAATGTAGGAATAGGTTTGATTCTGTCATGGGTAGATGTATTTACATTTTAAATTTGCGCATGTTAAGCATGCAGTGGGTTTCTTTTCAAAAAAGTACATTTTAATGATAAATATATAAAGGTGGTTTTGGTCGCGCCCCCGGTTTCTCTGTGTGTGTTTTTTGTGTGTGTGTGTTTTTTTGGGTGTGTTTTTTTGGGTGTGTTTTTCATGTTTGTGCACTTCTCAATTTCTGAATGTTAAAGATGATTGTGAGTAACGATGTAGCGGGTAAAGTATAGGGGGGGTTTATGTTGGTCCCAGTGTGCGCTGATAATGCGCTTACTTTAATTCACACATTTTGAAAGTTAATAATGAGGATAGTTAATAGTAGTACATTTGATTTTGTTATTGAAGTGTTACGATATAAGGGATGGGAAGTTTTTGTGCATGCTTTATACTTACTTGTGTCGTGTGAGGAAGAGAGGGGGCGTCATTTTCCTTTATGCCCAAGTAGTATATACGACATGACTAGGTGTATATAGTAAGGGAGGGAATATGATATGTCACAGGTTAGGATTAGAAGGGCTGAAGTATGCAAGTTAAAGAGAACATCATATTATTGCTTACTCTATTACCCTCTATAAATAAAATAATTCATTCTTTCATTCATTCTCTCTCTCTCTCTCTCCTTCCCTTTCGATGGGGAGCCGTTTGGCACAAAACCCTAGGGATAAAGAGGATATTAACAGTTTTAAAACCCTAGATAAAGAGATATCAACAGTTTCAAAACACTAGTTAAGAGATATCAACAGTTTTTTAAAACCCTAGATAAGAGATATCAACAGTTTCCAAACCCTCACTAAGAGATATCAACAGTTTTAAAACACTAACTAAGAGATATCAACAGTTTTAAAACCCTAGATAAGAGATATAAACAGTTTTAAAACCCTAGATAAGAGATATCAACAGTTTCAAAACTATAGATAAAAGATATCAACAGTTTCAAACCCTCACTAAAATATATCAACAGTTTAAAACACTGACTAAGATATATCAACAGTTTCTACCGTGAAACATCCCCAACTGGAAGAAGAAGAAGACTACGCAGAGACAAGCACAGATCGAAAGGCAGACAGAAACAGTTTCACCAGAGGATCGACGGCAATTTTCATTGGACGATATTAATAGAAGTTTGGGAAGGGGCAAAAGTGAAAGTTCATTTGCATATTGGGCCAAGGTATCATCTGCTCGAAACTACATGCACAAGCAAACATTTTATGACAAGCTTTTTGCAAATATCCGACGCGAAGGCTGGAAAAATGATATTTTTCTTGTTTTATTAGACATCGGGGCCTTTCTGTTTCAGTCGTGTGATGGTAGGTAGCGTGTTTTCTGACAATTTTCTTATGGTATTTACGTTTGATAACAGACTGGGGTGGAGGGTATTGCAGGCGACAAACTGTCGATATCTCTTAGTTATGGTTTTGAAACTGTTGATATCTCTTATCTAGGTTTTTGAAACTGTGGTTGATATCTTTATTATAGTTTTTTTTTTTTTTTTTTTTTAAACATGTTTGATATATCTTATCTAGGGTTTTAAAAATGTTGATATCTCTTATCAATTGTTTTGAAACTGTTGATATCTCTTATCTAGTGTTTTTGAAACTGTGGATATCTCTTATCTATAGTTTTTAAAACTGTTGATATCTCTTAGCAAGTGTTTTAAAACTGTTGATATCTCTTTAGCAATGTGTTTTGAAACTGGTTGATATCTCTTATTTAGTGGTTTTGAGAACTGTTGAATATCTCGTAGCAAGTGTTTTTGAAACTGTTTGAAATATATCTTAGCTAGGGTTTTAAAAACTGTTTGATATCTCTTAGCTAGGTGTTTTGAAACTGTTGATATCTTCTTATCCAGGGTTTTGTGCAAACGGCTCCCCATACCTTTCAAACCACACACACGCGCCGCGCGGCGCACACACAACACACACTAGCTCACATGCACATGCTCACACCCACACAACACAACACACACACACCACACACACACCACCACACACACACACCACACACACACATGCACACACACATCACGTGTGCATAGACACACCCACACACACACACACACACACACACACCACACACACACACACACACACACACACACACACACACCACACACACTCACTCACACACACACACACACACACACACAACACAACCCACACACGCACTCACCACATACACACACACACACACACACACACACACTCACACTCACACACACACACCACAAAAACACAAACACACACACACTCTTTCTCTCTCTCACTCACACACACACACCACACACACACACCCACACACCACACACACACACACACACACACAACACACACACACACACACCACACACACACGCACACAACACGAACCACCACGCACTCACTCACTCACACGAAACACGGAAGTCGTTAGCAGTCCTGGATGTAGCAGCTGTAGGTCAGGTACTTTTCCCAGAAGGTGATGCCGATCAAGGACGAGGAGCTGATGTCCACGGTGCACTGCACCGCCCCGTTACTGTCCACCACCTGCCACTGCCCGTGCACATTGCTGGGGAACGAGCACGCGCCTCGCACGTGCAACACTGAAACGCGCACGGGCACGCGCGCACGCCCGTGGAAGAAGAAAAAAAAGATGGTAAAGCCGCGTCAACGTTCTTCCATTTGACTAGCAAAGTGTAGCATGGTTTGAAAAAAGATTGCTGGGGAACGAGCACGCGCATCGCACGTGCATTGCTGCTCGTGCACACCCGTGAAACAGGATGGTAAAGCCACGTTAACGTACGTCCAGATCAACGGCAGGATGGCAAGGCCATTATTTTCTTTAAACAAATCTATTTGAAAGTAGGCCCTACACAATGCAGTAGCTACAAAGCACCGCAAATAGGCATACAACAAGCAATTTACTGCTTATATACTTTAGGTATTTGGTACTTTATAGTCACAAAGGCGTCTCTGTGAAATTCGGGTTGCTCTCACCTGGAGAGCGCGTCGCAGGCCAGAGGCGCGCCACCCGATTATTTTTTTTATTAGTACCGAGCCGAAGGTCGGGGGAGCCATCGTTTGTTTCTGTCTGATCCGTCCGGTGTGCCTCTGTCCGTCTGGCTATTCGTCCGTTTTTTCTAAAAAACTATTCAGTCTATCATAATCAGATTTGGTATACTAGCTTGCCAAGATGCAAGCTATCCACCATGTATTTAGTTTTACATTAAGGTCAAAAGGTCGCGCCAGTTACGGGGTTCAAAAACCCCAAACACATAATCGCTAATATCTCACGAAATTTTACATGTAATTCAATGCAATTTTATTCACAACATTCTTGATGAATGGTCTATAACACACAGTTGTCATGAATTTTTCTGTTAGCGCGCGTGCAAATGATCGTGCGCACTGAATGATTACGGATCCGATCGTCGCATGGGCTCCAAATCAGCCGGCGTCCGTAACCAAAGTGCTGTAAATAAAAAAAACTATTATCGTTGTTCGTGGCTTGCTGTTTTTATGCGTTTTTATGTAGGTGTACAGCCGACACATTCCGATTTCCGAGTAGTTCGGCGATGCTGCGAGGGGTACTTTGCAGCCGCTCGGCGTTGCACTGGTTATTTTTATTTTGGCATTTTATTTTTGTGTGACTGATGAGAAAGGAAAGGGGGGAGGGGGGCAACGATAATGATATGTTTTATCTCTTGTCTTATAGTCGATCGCTCAAACAGTATCCTGTCATATGAGCCGAATGCTTATGCTGCCGTTAGGCGCCTAACTAAAATAAAATACTAGTTTAGCTAGAAATCTTTGTAAGATATTCTAGAGGAAAAAATGTAAGAGAATGGACAAGATATTATAGTTCCAGTACGCAAAGGGAATTAAGACAGTCAAAGAGAGTGACAGATAGACATATTCAAAGGTGGGGGCTAGTTGTACAAAGATGCCTGGTATCCCCCACGAGGGTCTCCCTATTATATCCCGTCTTCCCCGAAACGGAGTGTGGCTGCATTGCGTGGCGGGGTAATCAAACGGTCACTCCGCTAAACCCTAACCTCACTACCTACACGTAATGTTTTTCATCCGTAGCTATGCAATTTGTACCATAGTGTTCAAATGTTTCGCTGTTGGGATATCCCTGGAGTCTTTAGCCAGTGAATATGAAATTCTGCTTAACGTCCTCCGGTCTGGGCAAACGCATATGGACGTACAATTTGTAGATATACAGATGGTGGGACGATCCTGGGAGGAATGCCCGAGGCGTGCAACCCGGAAAGTCCAGAATGCTTAACATACAGATTTTGTAATAGTAAGCTTATCATCCAGGAACAGTCTATTCATTTTTTGCAGCGACGCTAATACGGACTGCATGAGAGAAAATGGAGTTTTACGTCCTCTTGGTCTGAATCAGACACATATGGGGACATTTGTAAATCATATGTTGAACAATACTGGAGGCAATGCCCGGAGGCAGTACGAATCAGTGAAAGTCCAGATTTTTTTTATTCATACTCGATAGCTGTAGCGGGTGACCACCCTCGGTTAAACCTCATCGGCTAATGCACCGCACAAGTAGTATTTTTTAAGGTGTAATTAATCTAGACAGAGTTATTTTTATACCCTCATCGTGCTTCGTAGCGGAATTAGTGTGAAAGGTGCACCTGAACGATGAGTTTTTGGAAAAAACACGTCGAGATCACCAAAGACAAGCATTTCAAGGATCGGAACACTCGCTTGTGCTCTGGTTTCCTAGAAATCAAACCGTGAAAGACTTTCACTGAAAGAATTTGACTTCGCACTCCGCCAAGGGGAATCGCCGATTTGACGGTTTTGATTTCTAGGATCCAGAGCAACGTGAGTGTTGCGATCGCTGTAAAGGGTGTTTTCTTGGGTGATTGCGACGTGTTTTTCTTGCAAAACCTCATCCGCGGGTGCACTTTCATGTGTCTTGGTATAGTCCCAGTTTGTTTTTAAGTACTCTGTCTGTAATTAACTGCCTTCACTCAAAGTTGTTTACGGCACAATCGCCTAGCAAGGTATAAGCACAGCCACATTGGACAGACCCAAGATCATCCTCAGAAAGGATGACCAGTCATGCCATATGAACCATCTTCACACAGTAACACAGCGACAGTGGTGGAGAGAATTAGTGCACAAAACAGCACAAAAACAAACGAAACAGTAATCACACACACACACACCACACCCACACACCACCACACCACTGCACACACACACTGCACACACACACACACCCACACACCCACACAACACACACACACACTGCACCACACACGCTACACACACCACACACACACCACACACACACACCCACACAAACACCGCACACGCACACGTACACACACACACGCGCGCACGCGCGCACGCACGCGCACGCACACGGCGCACACCGCACACACACACCACCACGCACCACACTAACAGTCAGGATTTTTTTTTAAATGACGAAGCACAACAACAAACTGTAAATGGTTGTAGGCCTAAGTGAAAGTCTTACCTGGAAGCTAGCAAAAGCACAATCAAGGACAATGACAGTTTGTCAGCCAATTCATCCGAACGTTTGCCTATCACGAACGAGAATTATTAATACCGTGAGACTTAACTGACAACTCAAAAAACCTGGTGTAACTCGCATAATTTTTGGTTCCAGAATAGGGGGGAAAAAAAATCTCTGTGTTGAAAAGTCTTTTAAAACTCAAAATGTTCATCTCTTCAATTTTAGTTAGGATTTTTTTAAATTGTAATCACACTGGCCTCCCTAACCCCTTTTGCATAATTATGACACGCTAAGAGCTGTGTTGTGTGTGTGTGTGTGCGCGTGTGCGCGCGCGCCTGGTCTGTAGCGGTCTGTTTCAACATGCAATAAGCAATCATTGTTTGTATCTGCACGTTTTAGGGGGACACTCATCGCATAAAGCTTCAGTGTTAATCTTATTAGTCCCCCGAGCCGAAGGTTTCGGGAGCTATTGTTTTTGTCTGGTCCGTACTCTGTGTCCGTCCGCGTGCCTCCGTCCGTCCCGCTTTCGTCCGTTTTCTCAACACTATTCAGTCTATCATCTCAATTTGGTACTAGTGTGCCAAGACCAGCTATCACTGATGTATTTAGTTTACATTAGGTCAAGGTCGCGCCAGTTACGCGGTTCAAAGCCCCGAAACACATAATCGCTAATTATCTCGCGAAGTTTTGCATTTTTTATGCAGTTTTTTCAAACATTTCTGATGAATGCTCTATAACAAAGTGCTTAATTTTTCTGTGTGCGCGTGTGCGCATGATCGGCGCGCGCTCAAATCCACGGTCCGAAAAAAAGGCTCTATATACAAAACTATTCAGTTACGTGCTGTTTGATGCTTTTATGTAGTACATGCTGTTTTGGTTGCGTTTTTATGTATTGTCCCGACACTTCCGATTTCGATACCTCGGCAATGCTGCGAGGGGACTTTGCAGCCGCTCGCGTTGCACTTGGGTTTTTTTTTTTGTTTGGTCATGATTTCGTAATCATGCACTAGTCATAACATGGTTAAGGTCTTTTGATTTTTATCAAATTATTGCTGAAGACCGTTTCTTTTTTCTTTTTTTTGTGCTGTCCCATCTCTGGGCCGACAGTGGCGTTTTGCTCAGCCGCTCTTCCGATCCCAATTCGCAGCCACCCCCTGGCTTGTTCAGGTCGCAGAATCCGAGACCACGCATTCTGTTTTACAGCCGCAGTTGTTGTGTTGTTGTTGTTGTTGGTGGTGGTGTGGTTTGTTTGTTGTGTTAGGTGTACGGTTTGCGAGGAGCTGGACCCTGACGGCAGTTGCGAAGCGAATAAAGCGTTGAGCATAAGGCTTTCGGAGACTTCTTCGCATCTCGTACACAGAGCACAAGACAAATGAGTATGTCAGCAAAAGTGAACACCCTTCGCGGGCAGTACAAGAGCCCTCCTGGCGTTGCTAAGCGCCCAAACTTTGCCTGGTACGTCATGTGACACGTACGTTCCAACACTCTGGCAAAACGATTTCGCCAGGCCACCATTCCAAGGAAAATGTCGACAAGACAGACAAGAAAGTCCCTGGCTGGACAACATCAAAGTTGGACCAACCGCAACACATAACACCGGCATACGCCTGGCAGAGGATCGTGACCAGTGGGCGGAGGCTGCCCCCAATCCAGCGCCTCTAGGCTGCGACGCGCTCTCCAGTTGGGATCAACCCGAATTTCACGGAGACTCTCTGTGGACTATAAAGTAATTAATACTACTTATGTAGTACAGAAAACTCGCTGTGTGGCATTGCTATAAACATCACACACACACCACACACACACGCACACGCACGCCACGCATACGCCACACGCCCACACACACGCACGCACACGCACGCACACACACCCACCACCCCCAACAACACACACACCAACTCCACACACACACTCATACACACACCACCACTCACAACACACACACACACACACACACACACACCACACACACAACACACACCACACAACACACACACTCACACACACACACCACACACTCACACAACCCACACACAGCACACACACACCACACACTCACACACTCACACACACACACACACTACATACACACACACACACACACACTCACACACACACCACACACACACACACACACACACACACACCACACACTCCCACACACACACACACACACTCTCACCACACACACGACCACACACACACTCACCACAAACAAGTCACACAACACTCAACAAAACAAAAACACACACAAAACGCACCACACACACACACACACTCATACACATCACACGCCACTCACACTAAACACACAATCCACACCACACACACACACACTCACACACACACACACACACATCAACAAAAAAAACAAAAACAAACACACTAAAAGAAAAAAAAAAACACACCACACACTCACACACACCAAAGACACACACACCACACCTCACACCACACTCACCACACACACCGCACGCACGCACGCAGCGTACGCACGCACACACGCACACAACACCACAAAACGAGAGGCACTTAACTAGAATGCCAAAATAGTTATTTTTAGACGGAAGTATTTCCGCGATTCGGACCGCCATCGCAAAAATCGCATCTCAATCAGATACGATTCGTATGTGTGTGACTGACCCTTGAGTAAAAATCATACGAACTCTCGATGATCTAACTTTTTGTGACATTGTAGGTATCTTATAGGCCTACTTATTATTTAAAAAACAAAAAGAGGGAAAAAAAAAAAAGCCTTCAGGCTCAACTCGAACATGAACATGTGGGCAACAACAGATTGAGGGGGGGAGCTAAAGTACAAGATTGCCAAACAATTTTAAAGTACAAAGAAACTATATTAATGGATATAACTAAACAAAAAACAAAAATTTGCCCATGCCAGATCGGTCCGGAACCATTGGCGATGACAGACAGACCCTCTACCAATGAGCTATCGAGGCTTTCAGTGTGATGAGTTTCGTCAAAGATATCTAACAGGTAAGATGGATTACTTAAAAGCTTGGCGAAACCGGGCTCATAGGTTATCGTTAATGGGGGACGTGTACACTATTCACACGAGGGCTATCCAAAACTCGGACTGGAACTTGCGGAAGAATTCAACTGGCCTATCGATGTGTAAAATAGTGTCCTGTTTTAAAAGGGACATAACATGTTTCTGTCCTACTACTCATATAGGGAAAAGAGACGGATGTTTTATCTTCCCTGTACAGTCTTGGTTTCGTAACTCTGTTGCCTTGTTTGAATACTCTCTAACCCTAATCTAAAATTTTTCTGTTTGTTATCCTGTTAACATTGTTGTTTTAAGGTTTATTATTCAAATCATTATTGTTTGAAAGCTTGCATGGACATCTATATGTGTGGCAAGTTTGAACATGTATGCCTTCTATTCCCGAGAGGTGCCAACGTTTAAGTTTGGAGTTGACCTGACGCAACCACCACACACACGAACAACTATCATAACTACAGTGGAACGCTCCCTTCAAAATCATCCAAGGAGGTCTTAAGGAGGGTCCTGAAAGGAGGGAATTTTAATACTTTAAAGAAAGGCATGTCTCAGGGAAGCAGGTCTGATAATGGAGGTCTTATAAGGGGGTTTAACACGAGGTGGCAAACAAACGATATGGCCGAAACGGATTATTAATAAGCTGACGTGTCCGTCCGGCGGGGACACAGGGGAAAGCTGTTTCTAACAACAGTGGATATTATATTCGCCGAATTAACGCTCCCCTAATCCACAAATTGATACTCCTCTTACTGAGCCCGTGGTGCTAATAACCTTATATCCACAGTACATAATACTTTGCCCTTGGGACAGAGTTACCAATGCAGTTATACATTTACAAATAATGCTGATGAATGAGGCACAATCTTTTTATTCCAATTAAAAAACGATTTGGATCATTTTAATGATGAAATAATATATATTTTTTAACTTAATATATTTGCTTATCAATTAAAGAATTCGGATGATTTGAATGATGAAAAAATCATAATTTTAATTTAATATAAAGCTTATCAATTAAAAGTATTTGGATGATTCGATTGATGAAATTTTGCTTTTTAAAATTAATATAGCTTATACATGTATCTTTGTATATCTGTAGCTGTATTCTATTGTGTATTTCATAATATGAATTCGTATTCGTGCTGTATATCATGGTTCTGTGTGGTTTTGTATATGCGCGTCTGCTGTAAGGCGCTTGAGGCTGTATTCAGGATACTGCTCCATATACATGTTAGTAATTATTATTATTACTAGCGCAACGCCTAGTAACTGGCAATGCACCGTACTGGTAACGCCTACGTACTGGTAACGCTGAGTACTGGGTTTCGCGGGTCCGTGACAATATTTTTTTATTTTGTCTCTCTCCAACTCCTTCCATCTTCTTCACTCATCCCTCTCTACTACCCCGCACCTTAACTGAGTCAGCAAATTTTGAAGGCGATTCGGTTAAGAAAAGCGGATTTATAAGGCCCCGTTCCCGTTGGTGCTGCTCTGAGAGTGATGCGCTCTCCCTAGTAACGGTAACGCCTATTACTTAACGCCAAGTACTGGTACCGCTGAGTAACGGAGCAAATTTGAAGCGATTCGTTTAATAACGGCGGAGTTAAAGGACCCCGTTTCCCGTGCGCTGCTCTTGAGGGGACGCGCTCTCCCGATTCTCTTCACATTTGCTGCCAGGCTTTGCCGACATGCAAGCCTGACAGCACTTTGAAGGATTCGGTAGGAAATGGCGGATTATTCGTAAAAAGGTGAAGCCGCGTATAGCATGCGTTTCTGAAACCGATTCGCTTCACTTGGCAAAAACACCGTAGTCATCGTCCCCGGTCATCTACCTGCCACAATTGAAGGCAATCGTCCAGAAATGCCGGAGATACGGTGCCGAGAGTCCGGCGGATACGCGATTTCGCGCTTTGCCAACGCGCATGAACATGCCGCCTCGCTGCCGTTGTCAGGGATCCGCAAAATTTGAGCGATTCGGTCCAAAAACGGCGAGTTATAAGGCCCGTTTTGTGTTTCAGACAGACAGACCACAGACAACACACACACGGACACTTGCTTTTTATTTATATGGATTATTATTTATTATTACCGATAATTATTGTGTTATTACATGTCATTACAAAGAATTTGGATGAACCGATTGATGAAAATAATAAAAAGTATGGGTTAAAATTTTTACAAAATAATTTTAACAAAAGTGCTTCCAAAATAAATATTAAAAAGTTTTACGATTGTTTTCCAAGGTGATCCGACGGATTAGTTTTTGCAAGAACCGTCCGATCACCAGAACGACAGCCTTTTCAAGGATCAGAACTCCTTTGCTCTGGTTTCCTAAATTAAACAGTCAAATGGCAATTCTCCTTGGCAGAGATGCTGAGGGAAGCCTTTTTGGATGGGGTGGGTGAAGCGTTTTCCTTTTTGTATGCAGTTAAAACATTAAAATAAAGAGGTTTCCTAGTTGTTGAGCGAACTCCTTTGAGATTATCTTGTATTCAAAATTTAAAATAAATTGTAAAAAAGGCTTGTATTGCGACATTTTGTGGCCAAACGATTGTCTAAACGCCCTTAGAATTTGACTTCCAGCACCTCCGCCAAGGAGGATCGCGATTTGACGGTTTGATTTCTGAAACCGAGCAAGAGAGAGTTGCAATCTCTGTAAAGGGTGTTTTCCTGTGATTCTGGACGTGGTTTTTCTAAAAACTCACAGTCAGGGTGCCCTTTAAGAAAGCGCAACTAATGGCACTACTAAACATATTTTTCTTCTTTACATCTGAATTATAGAGTATTCGTTACTTCTAATTCTTTAATTTGTTTATTGTTTGTCAAATAAGTCTATGTTTTTTCACTCTAAGGCAATAACCACTGTTCTGTCACACAGACGTTCAATGCTGCTCACCGAAGTCCTCCCATATGGGAATGTTCTCCAATATGGAAATAGTCCCCCATATATAAAAGTCCTCCAATATGGAAAGTCCTCAAACATAGAAAAGTCCTCTAATATAGAAGTCCTCCCAAGGGAAAATCCCCAATTGTAAATACTCCCAATATGGAAAGTTCCTCAACATAGAAAAGTCCTCTAATATAGAAATCCTCCCATATGGAAAAATCCTCTAAATTGGAATCCTCTAAAATATGGAAAAGTCTTCCAATATGGAAAGTCCTCCAAATATGAAAATGGCATCAGTCATGGACGATGTAGGTTTCAGCGACTGTTTATAATAATTTTGTATCTTTTACCTTCCACTGACCATAATCCTATCTCTATATTTTATTTTGGTTATTGTTTGTGCTCAAGCCACAAACCCTATAACAGCACTTGTCGGTCTGTCGTTCCAAACTTGTCCACTTCATCGAGGCTACACTTCTGGCCGCTCTTTAATGGATGTATTTTTAAAAGCGTACAAATAATAAACATACTTAATACATACACTACAACAGACACGACGAGTTTGCGGTGTTTCTTTTGATGAGTATAAGTAGGATACAGAGTTTTAAATGTTTTCCAAAAGTTATAAAAAGTTACGAAATGGTGCAGATCATAAACATTCTGGTTTACACAGGTTAAAATTATTGAAGAGCCAGGGGGTGTATGTAATGATTGGAGTGGTAAAAATAGACCGCGTGCCACAAACTAATTGCGATTTCGCGCTTGTTTTCCTGTTGTACAGTCCCGTAAACAGCGATACCATAGATCCTTAATCCAAATATCACACAAATAAGCTTTTACTAATAACTGAAAATTTGATTGTATGCTACCGGATTAGTATTGAATGCAAAGGGTTAACAGGCAATGTTAAAAAAAAGAGGGACTTTCTTATTTTGGGAGCTAGGATAGCCTAATTGTTATTACATGTCACAGAGGAATTCAATATTGCAGATTTATTATTCTCTAACATGTTAACCCTTTTTCCGCAGCCATTTTTCATCCAAAACTTTCTCTCAAACTTAACCTAGGTACGAAAAGTTGTCATCTGCGTACTGGGAATCCCCCAAATGACTGCCTCCAAATGACGCCTGTCCTATATTAACAACATGGATATTGATAACTGATCACTTTCATGCCTTTAGTAGCAGGAGTGTTAATCGTGTGGTGCAAAATGCAAACATTGCGGTGACAATGGTTAAACCACAGCCGCAGATATAAAGGCGTTTCACGCGAGGCGCAGGGCGCCATCATTCTCATCGCTGTCGCGACCAAAGATATTCTAAAGGGAAGATAAGCATCCGGTCTCTTTTCCCTATATGAGTATTGAGGACCCGAAACACTGTTATGTCCCTTTGAAACAGGACACATGTTTACCGGCGATAGCCATTTGAATTCTCCGTTCAGTTCCAGTCGAGTTTTTTGATAGCCTCCCTGTGAAAGTGCACTGTCCCCTACTTAACGATAACTCTATCAGCCCGGTCGCCGAGCTCTTAGTAATCCATCTTACCCTTTTAGAAATATCTTTGGTCGCGACAGAGACGGTCACCGTCTTTGTCTTTTTGCCCGAGCAAGCAGCGACTAGGCTAGCAGTCTATACCAGACATCCCTGGATCAGTAGTTTTCCTTTAAGCTTAACCCTTTCACCGCCAAAGTCGCATTTTATCACACAGTGACTTAACACTATGTCACTAAAAGGCATCAATTGGGGTCTATTATCCAAAGACCTTTATTGTTAGTTTGGAAGGTAGGATATACCTTATTTTTATATTTGTCACAGAAAAATCCCAAAAAGAAAAAATTTACTGCAGATGATGGATTTTGTTTCTCTACCCAGGTAATTTAATGGGAAATGTTGGTGAATATGAGTTGGCTGGTGAATGGTAATGTATTTTGGGGCTGAAAAATGGCTGGCAGCGAAAGGGGTAAAGCAATTTGGATGCATAATCGGGGCTCTTAATACAAACGGCAATCAAGTTTTTCGCTACAGCAAAGCTGTTTTTTTCCAGGTTTTTTTTGTTTGATGAAAATGTTCAAAAATGAATAATTCCTTCTATACCGATTTTCATAAAAAGGCTTTACTTCCTCAAAGGACAGTTTAGCATGTCTTAGTGTCCATCAGTGGAGTGTTTCATTGTGTGCGAAAAGTGTACTTTCGTATTATTTCTCATTATTGTTGGGCGTGATTGAGAAAATTGACTGAGGATCAGGGAAGGGGGGGGGGGTGTTGGTCCATGTTAATTATATCTTTTTGTTCATTGTGTTTACTATTCATTTTAGTGATTTCTGTAGCGCTTAAGCTTCAGATTAGGCGCTATAAAGTGTCCTTAATAATACTAAATGTGAATGGTGTGTCATATTATCCTTGAGGATGGAATATTGACCGATTAATTAATTGAATGACTATCGGATTTAGTAGTTGATTGACTGATTTATCAGTTGATTGACCGGTTGGTCGATTCATTTGATACCATGAAGTGGGTCATGTTGAAATACAGTGGAACCTCCCTTATAAGACTCCCTTATAAGACTCCCTCCACATAAGACCTACTTCCCGAAACATTGCCCTTCTTGGCGAGTATTAAAATACCTCCCTTTTAAGACATCATTTTGATGATTTTTGAAGTCTCATAACGAGGTAGTGAGCGTAACTAATCCAAACCTATCCTTTTCAGAAGTAAGAAAACCACACACACACCCACACCTCTCTCACTCGCTCTCTCTCTCTCTCTCTCTCTCACACACCACACACACAAACCATACATTGTGTATTTCTCTATGAGGGCAGGATGAAAAAAGCTTTGTCAGCTTATTCTTTAACCCTCACTAAGATGATTTTGACTTGACCTTGATTGACTTCACCAACACACGCCACACATGCACACACACACCAAAACATGCTCCACACACACACACCCGCCACTCCTCACCACACACACACACACACACACACAACCACGCACACCACACACCACACGCACACTACACGACTCCACACTCTCACACACAACACACACTCTCACACAACCAAACCACACAGCGCTCACACACACAAAGAATCACCCAACCAGAATTTGGTATTAACAAAGTTTAATGCTAGTCTTAAAAATATAAGCAGAAACAAACAACAGAAAAGCATGATGAAACAGCACGCAGGCCTGATATGTACGTAAAAGCAGAGTAACTGCTGACGTCCAATTTACATAAAATCACACTCATCATCATTATCCTCATCCGTCATCGTCATCATCATCATCATCATACACTCTCTCCCCTTAGACTGTCTTTATAATCTCCGGGACCGCGGAGAATTTCTGTAACAACGCTCGCACGCACGCCAATTTTAATGGGGGGGGGGGGGGGGGAAGGGGATTTTTTTGTCAGAAAACCCCACATTAGAACAACACAAAAATTCCATAGCATTGCACATCGATAGATTTATCACTTTGCTCCTTTTCATTCTCATCTCTAGCGGTACACCCACCCAACAGTGATGCCTTATTTAATTATTCGTTCCCGAGCCGAAGTTCTGGAACTATTGTTTCCTGTCTGGTCCGTCCGGTGGTCCCGTCCGTCTGGTGTCCGCCGGCTATTTGTCCGTTTTTTCTCAAAACGTATTCTCTATCATCATCAAAGTTGGCTACTAGTTTGCCAAAATGCAAAGCTATCCACTTGTGTATTGAGTGTTTACATTAAGGTTCAAGGCGCGCCAGTTACGGGTTTCAAACCCAAAAACACATAATCGCTAATATCTCGCGAAGTTTTGCATTCATTTCAATGCATTTTTTTTCCACAACATTTCTTGATGAATGGTCTATAAACAGTTGTCCCATGAATCTTCTGTGCGCTCGGTGCGCATGTCACGAGCGGGCCAAAGCACGGGTCCGAACCCCAAGGCTATATATAAAAAAAAACTATTCATACGTGCTGTTTTGATGCGTTTTTATGTAGTTACGTGCTGTTTTGATGGCCGTTTTTTATTATGTGTACACCGACACATTCCGATTTTCGAGTAGCTCGGCGATGCTGCGAGGGGACTTTGCAGCCCGCTCAGCGTTGCACTTGTTTATGATATATTCATGGATTATAATTCATAACATGTCATCTTAGTATACTAAGTTTGACGTGTTTTCTTAGATCTTTGTCTCTCTCTCTCTTTCTCTCTCTGTCTTTCTCTCCGCTCCCGCTCCTCTCACTCTGTGTCTGTGATGCGTGTATGCGCGCTTACGCATCCCGTCTCTGTAGTTTTTAACAGTTATTTGGTGATATCCAACTATTCATTCTATTTCACGTGTTCTTCTACTTATCCCATCCTTTTTGTTTATGTGCAGTGCCGCATTATTAGTATATTGAATAATCGTGGTGGTCTTTTCACTGTCTCTAAAGTTTTATGTTCTGGTATTTCATTATGAATGTTCTGATTGTATTACGTGTTTATGGCGTGCCACAATCTTTCTCCACTTTTGAGATAATAAAGTTATCTTGCGTCTTTGAGACGAGGGAGAAAGGTGGCAGAGTGGTTAAGACGTCCGCCTGCCAAATGTAATGCGTGAATACAGCACGTGAGTGACCCGGGTTCGCGAATCCCGGCCTCTCGCCCTTTCTTCTAGTTCGACAGGAAAATACACTGGAACTTCGAGTCTTCGGATGGGACTTAGCTAGTCTGACCTGCGCGCTCTGACGCCTCGTAAAAAAGAAAAATCCACGGCAGTTAATCGGAAGAGCGGAGAAATCCCGCTGCCTGGTTGGCCAAATTGATAGCTGGTTTCCAAGTTTGCAGTAGACTGACTGAAAACGGCAATCGTTGCTCTCTTCGCATGGTTTTGTTCACTCTAGGGCACCCCTCGTTTATTATGCGCATAGTTGTCGAGTGGCCAAAGGTACGCGTTGCCTCCTCTTGTCAAGTATCCCCGAGTTCGAACCTGGGTTACAGGGATTTTTCCTCTCACTTTGCGCTAGGCCTTATGTCTGAATGTGGAATCTTTCGGATGACGATAAACCGAGGCCCCATGTGCCCATGCACTTAGCATACGTCAAACCAAAAATGTGTCATTTGGTCCAATTTACCACTTTCCTTCTGTCAGTCCCCCCAAAATCGAATGAAAAAAAAAGTGTGCGCGCCTCTGGCTGTCACGCTCTCTCCGGTGGGAGCAACCCGGAATTTCCGGAGAACGCCTCTGTGAATATAAGTACCTATAGCTTACGTCGAATTGGAGGGGGAAATATCGCCTGTAACCCAAAAATTACAGTAATCAGAAATCAGCGGACACGGAAACCCATCCATTTGCTTCTCATACAGTGGACCTCCCTTATAAGACCTCCAGTTAGACTCCCTCCCATATAAGACCTAATTCTCTGAGACATTGCCCTTCTTTGTAAGGTATTAAAATTACTCCCTTATAAGACCCCTCCCTTATAAGACCCCTCCCTTATAAGACCCCTCCCTTAAAGACCTCTTCATCCCTTGTTTTCTTATACTTGGACCTCCTCTATAAGAACCTCCGTATAAGACGTCCCTCGCCATATAAGACTCTAATTCTCTGAGACATTGCCCTTCTTTGTAGTATTAAAATTACACTCCCTTATAAGACCCCTCCCTTAAAAGACCTCTCATCCATTTGCACGTTATACAGTGACTTCCTATTAAAACCTCAGTATAAGACTCCTCCGCATATAAGACATACTTTCTCCGGACATTGCCTTCTTTGTAGTATTAATAACCTCCCTTTAGCCCCTCCTTATAAGACTCTCCCGATCCATTTTGCTACTTATACAGTGAACTTCCCTTTAAGGACCTCCAGTATAAGACTCCCTCCCATATAAGACCTACTTCTCTGGACTTGCCTTCTTTGTAAGTATTAAAATCACCTCCCTGATAAGACCCCTCCCTGAAAGACCTCATTTGGGATGATTTTTGAAGGTCCTTATAGGGAGGTTCCACTTATACTAAAAAGTGCAATAACAATCGACTTTTGTGTCAATTTAGTTCTTTTAGTACGAACATACGTACAGACTAGAACGGTCATGGCACGTACACGTTCAGCAGTATGTGAGCAGTGCCCCCAAACAAATAATTGGGGTGGTGGGGGTGCCTTATAGCAAAGATATTCCTAAAAGGGTAAGATGGATTACTTAGAGCTCGCGAACGCGGTGCTGCTAGTTATCGTTAGTGGGGACAGTACACCATCACAGTGGAGGCTATCCAAAAAAAACTCAGACTGGAACTTGAACGGAGAATTCAACTGGCCTATCGACGGAAAAGTTTTTATGGTTTTTATGTGTCACGTTTCAAGGGACATAACCTGTTTTCTGTCCTCACTACTCATATAGGGAAAGGAGGACCGATGCTTTATCTTCCCTATACAGTCCTTTGCTTATAGTCCAACATACAGTACATAACTAGAAAATGTCATGGTCAGGGTACACGTTCAGCAGGTTTGTGAGAGTGCCGCCAAACAAAAACAGCGTAAGTGGCGATGGCATGTCTAAGTACTCCAAACAAAACTTTGCCTCGAACATCAATTTTTTTTTTCCGCTGTTCGCCTACCGGATCCTTCCTGTCCGTTACAGTTCATCCATCCAGCCCGTCAAATTTGCGTTGGCATCCTTTGTCCATCTCCTCTTTCTCACATATGGTGTGATAAATAATGTTCCATGTTGACGATGAAAGTCACTGAATCTTTCAACATCAAATCCTCCTTCGAATATCACAGCCTATACAATAAAATTAAGAATTGCACTTGGACGTTACTGCCAACCACAAGAAGCTACAAAACTCAGTCAAGGGATGTACTCACGCTACAAACTGCTTCGTTTTCAACTGTGTGTGTTTATGCCTAAGAAAGGCTACAAACTCGACAATCTCCTCTCTGAGGTTTTCATTTTTACAAATTTGTGTGAATTGAAAAAAAAGCGCAATTTACGCCTTACACGTAGCTCTCACATCCCTGAGGTTGGTATTTTTTCACTCTGCCCCATACCAACCACAGTGATACCGCGGGGGGGGGTCCCTTTTTGTACAATAGTTATCCACCTTCTGGAAGTTCTGTGATTGTAACTTCCTCTATCTGTATTAGGTATTGGGTACTTACAGTCACAGAGGTCGATCTCTGTGAAATTCGGTTGACTCCGCACCCAGAGAGCAACGTCAAAGCCAGAGGCGCGCCACCCATTTTTTTATGCGTGCATTGTTTGTGTGACTAATTGTCACTCTCTTTGACTCTGCCTTTTTCAAAAAAAGGAGGAAGAATTGGCTTGACTGTCCATCTGCCATCTTTCTATCTCACGGGTCCATCCATTTTCCTGCCTTTTTTTCTAGAAATTCTTACCAGATTTTCTTTCACTGAGTCGTACACGCTGGCCTACATTTATTGTTAGGCGCTCACGGCGCATGAGCATCTACGCGCATGTGACATAAATGTCTGAGCCGAACGAAGAAGAACTGTGTTGCCCCGTGGGAAAAGCGAAATGGCAAACGTGTATAGTGACTTCTAACTATTTCATGACGTTATTTTACAACTCTTAAAAATTTCTGTTAGAAATTTTAAAGACGAACTGGATCAACGTTTGCCGTTCGGTGTTCTCTATGTCTTCTTCATGTAGACCCTGCCTTATTTTTTAGCATCCGTGAAATAGGTCGAGGGGTAAGCGGGGCATGTAATCAGAGTTGAGGGGATGTATTATATTTTTTCTTCCGTATCACGGGATATATTTTCTGGATACTTTATATGATCTTGTGCTGAAGTAGGATAGGAGATTATGTTAAGGGTTATACTTCTCGTTTCGTTTTGTTTATATCTTTTTGAG
>JAGGCT020000035.1:4702488-4743782 GCA_017654935.2 Phymorhynchus buccinoides
AAGTGAAATGCATGAAATAGCGCGGTGGAACAGCTGCTTGGGAATCAGGGGGCTGCTGTTACTTTAGGTTGTTAAGCTATTGTAAGCTAGGGTGGTCATAAGTTATTATGGTGGGTGGTGGTGGTGTGATCATGATGGGGATAACACTGATGATGACGATGTTGCTGACAGTGGATGATGATGATGATTTGATGACAACAAATTTGATGGTGAATGATCATGATTGATGGTGCTGAGCTGGATGATGATGGCGATGATGATTATGATGGTGCTGCTCGCTTCTCATGATGTCAATGATGATGATAAATGATGATGATTGTGGTGCTGAACAGTGATGACGATGATGATGTTGATGACAACAATTCAATCAATCAATCAATCATAAACTTTTAATATCCCGGGGGAAATTACAAAGCACATTCACAGGCTCGATAAACAAACAATACTAAAACATACTTATATATAACTCATACATCACAGAAGGAAACAGCAAATATTTAACATCATCCCATGAATAAAATGTAGACATTGATTACATTATACATATAAAATATTAGGACAGAGGAAAACATAATCATACATTTACATCGTCCAATGAATTAAAATTAAATATTGATTAAATTTACACTATAAGAATTTAGATCAAAATACAGAAGATAAGATATTAAGAACAGTATGCAGAACGAACATCACAAAGGAATTTATAAAGCAGAAGCATACATCCCCCTATTCCCCCCAACCCCTTTCCCCCACCCCTCTTTCCTCCTTCTCTACCCCCCCCCCCCCAGCACGCTCACACTCACGCACTCTCTCTCACACACACACACACCACACCACCGTGCACATATACTGGTCAATTCTAGTCCCTCTGCATTCTGATTGTACAATGATGGCAGAGGGACTTAATGATTCAGGTGCCTTGATGTTCTTGCACGTGGGGCGCGCAGTCTGTCGCTTCTGTCCGATCGTCTGCCTTGTCAAATTCGTCATGTAAATGATGTGTCTCGTCATCATTATCGTCTTCCGTTTGTCGTTCAGTTTTCTGAGTGTACATGTCGTCGAAGTTTTTTGTTGTTCCCCACCACCCCCAGCCTCCTTTATAACCTTTCTCTAAAAAAGTCGACCTTTATCTTGTTTAGAAATATTCCCTCCCCAAACACCGCACCAAAAGGTTTAACACACTACTGATAACAGAGGAATGAACTTTGTAGATTCAGAGCGAACAGTTTTAAAGATCTCCTCTACTTATGCAATACACGCGACTATTTAGTTTTTCTTAAAAGATCCTGTAATGTTCATGCCAGGAGAGTTTTTTTATCATGGTCCACACCGAGATATTTATATGAAATCGACTTGCTCCACTTTTCATCTTTTAATAGAATCTGGTGTATTCCTGGGTCTTTTTCCTGAAGTGATTACAAGTTCTTTTGTTTTCTTAATGTTAATTGAGGAGATTTAATTTTCATCACACCACTCCACAAACTTATTTATTTCATTCCTGTATTCAAGTGTCGTCATTGTTCAGTCACAAGTCTGTCAGAGCGGTCATCTGCAAAGTAGCTAGGGGACAATTTTGACTTTCACTTCTTACATGCTGCCGTGTAGATAATAAAATGGTGAGGTACTGTACCTTGGGGTGCACCCAGTGTTAGTAACAAAATAGTTGAACAATTATTATTGATTTTGACAAACTGAGGCCTGTTGGTGAGATAGTTAACACCCATAAAACAGTTGAAAAGGGACTTTCATATTTAGGAGTTTCTTTTTGTTTTTTTTTTTTTGCTAGAATGTGAGGCTGAATAGTATTAAGGCACTAGAGAATTCGACAAACTTAAACGTTATAGGTATTAGGGTTATCAAGATGCGCATAACATTTGTTTAAACAAAAAGATAAGACAAACCTCTATTAAGACTTCCCAATATGTCCGAAAAATCGTCCGTAAATGGCGGGTCGTATACGGAGGTTTTTTACTGGCAGCCGTAGAAAGAAAAAGTTCAGCACAGTTCATCTCCTCTTCTTCATGCACACATACATTACATATAAAACTGGATTTGGGTCTTTCCCAACTCATTAGGATGGTGCAATCGATGTATTACAGTTTCCACTTCGGGCCGACTTCTGTTAATCACCTCCACTCTCGTCCAAAGTCATTGGTTTTTCCTTTTTCAAAGTCCGGTGGTTTTTGTGCTTTTCCTACCTTTTCCGCATCCTTTTCTACAACAATGGACGCGACTCCGCTTCAGGGTCCCTTGATCATGGTTTGTTTCCCTTTGCCTCGAAGTCTATGCGATGACACCAAAGGTCGTAAAACCAACAAATGGTGTCGTAAGTCGCGTTTTAGAGGAGTCGTTTAAGAGAGTCGTTTTACTAGTAAAATGCATCTGTGCCAGCAAATCCGTTCTCAATGAGAGGTGGCCGCTTAACAGAGGGTCGTAAAATAGGGGTTTGTCTGTAGCATCTCACACCCCGGTTCTTTTCTGTATGCAACGAAGAGGGTCTACAAACGGTGTAACAAAATCATGTCAATGAAAAGCATCACTCTCTCAAACACGTTCATAACTGCCAGCGTTAAATGCGACAGGACGGAGGTCATTCATAAATATCACAGGTGTTTTCTCTTGGAATAGGATATGATTCAGGATTATTCCAGATTGATGGAATTTTACACTGACTTAGAGACAGGTTAAAAATAGTGGTTAACCCTCTTGTGTCTGACGCTCTGTGCTCTCACTCACCTCTGAAATCCTAAACCCAAGGGACGGTCTGCTCTGTACAAAAGGGGTGGGTTAGCGTCAGAAAAAATAATAAAAATAAAATATACCCTACCAGACTTTGTGGGTTTTTTTGTTTTGAATGTGTTTGCCCGAGATGTCTGTCTGAGTTGCAAAGGGAATTTCAAGATTTTATGGGGATGCATGGCTCCACAAAAAAAATCAAAATGCAAAAGTGTATTCGCAAACTACATTCACTAGTCATTCACTGCCTACTTTCGCAGACTGTTGAAGCCTAAGACGACTTAAATGGAAATGTATATCAAAATCATTCACTTACTCTTTCAATTTCACGATCTTATAATTCCTATATTTCACAAAAACAAAGGAATTTTCATCGCTATCATCACTCAGTGGATGCAATAACGACTCATCATCCATGATGTAATTTAAAAATAATTTTAAAAGTCGGAAAATTGCCAGGGCATTGTCAGTAACACGACTTCAAAAATTCTCATCGATCGAACAAAAACAAGCTCGCTGCTGAAATAGGTCAGAATACACTCCTTACTCATCACGTCGCGAGACTCAGAGATGTCCAGTATTTTCAGAAATCAATAGGACCTATTCATCGCTTTCCTCAGGTCAATGGACGCCAATAATTGTTCGTCATCCCATATTGGCAAAAATCGCGAAGAATGACGAATGTCGGTCACTAATTTCAAAAAATAATTCATATATTTCAAACCAATCGGACCCAGAAAGCCAATTGTAAGCGAACACAGGACACGAAGTGTAATTATATTGCAATTTAAAGTGAGGCTGAAGCGCTCACGTGACTTCCGTGTGATAGAAACAAAATGGAAGCTCCCAAAGCGGCCACTTGGAATCAGTATGTTCCCGAACGTTTTAGACGTTTCCGATCCGAATTTTTTTTTTAACGTTCACGACCGTTCACCACACAAGAGAGAAGTCTAAGATCCTATACAGTTGATGCCTGAAACCAAGATTTCAGTGGTTAATGTGTAATACCATCCTGCGTGCCATGGAGCTTAGTTTCGTCTTCACTTTTTTTAAATGCAGCAGAACTTCATCTTCTGAAACAGTGATTGTTTCCTGATTTTCCTGTTCTCTACCTTCATTCAATAAATCAGTTAACTCACTTCGTTCTTGGCTAAAATCGTGATTATCAAAACGTGCATAAAAGTCATTCAGTTTGTTTGGTTCAAAGGATGATGATGAAGTCGTATCTGTCCTCCCACTCTTTCCCTTAAGTTATACCCCACTCATCAGTTTCATCCCCTCCCACACCCCTTTCATGTCATTGCACACTAGTTTGTTTTCTATCTTATGTTTGTACTCTTCTTTCCCATGTTCTAAAACTAACTTTACCTGTCTCTGAGCCTCCTTCATATCATCATTCTTTCCACTACAAAAAGTCCCTTTTCTTGTTATTAAGTGTACCCTTCATCTGTTTGGTGATCCACAGTTTGTTATTGGCAAAACATTTGACATTTCTAGTTGGAATCACATTACTTTCACAAAATGTAATGTTGTCCGTATCAGTATTGGCCAGCTCATTCACACCATCACATGCATCAACAAACACATTCCAGTCCGGGCACTCGAAACACCCCCTCAACGCATCAATGGATTCATCTGACCAGTCTTGCACTGACACAGTAACAGGCGGGTTGACGTTTGACAACACGGTCTGTAAAGGGCTTGGCAACAAACAAACGGATACAACGGATCATGAATGATGATGGCGATGATGATGGTGTGCTTGGTGCTTCTGCCTTGCTTCTCCATGACGATTAAAGAGTGGTGATGATGACGATTGACGATGGATGACAATGTGACAGTGTGGGTCGACAGTCCTATTCTGGTTCCCCCCTCGTGGAAGGATTATGATTCTGGTGCCTCGTGTGTCGGACAGTCTAGTTATGGTTTGAAACTACTCGGTGGGATGGAACGATGATGACCAATGGTGGACAGTGTTTCGGAACAGTCTCGTTCTGCGTTTTGTCTACGTGGAAGGATGATGACAATGGTGACAGTGTCTCTGACAGTCTACGTCTGGTTTGAGGAACGGATGATTTGATGATGACAATGGCGACACGTGCTGGTGTCGCACAGTTTCTAGTTCTGGTTTGAACTACGTGGAACGAGGATGACGATTGGACACAGTCCAGGGTCGCACAGTCTAGTTCTGGTTTGAACTACGTGGAAGGATTCTGACAATGGAGTTCTGTGTTTCGGACAGTCTAGAACTGGTTTGAACTGGCCAGAAGGATGATGACAATCGTCGACAGTGTGTCAGCCCCACAGTCTACGTTCTGGTCTTGAAACTAAGTGGAGAAAAGGATGATAGACAAATGGTGGACCAGTGATGTCGCACAGTCTAGTTCTGGCTTTGAAACTTACGTGGAAGAGATGATGAAAATGGTGACAGTTGCTGTTGTTCGGGAAATCTGATAGTTCGGGTTTGAAACTACGTTTTGGAACAAGGATGATGACAATGGTGACAGGGTAGTCGGACAGTCTAGTTCTGGTTTGAACTACGTGGAACGATGATGACAATCGGTGACAGGTGTGACTCGCACAGTCTAGTTCCTCGGTTTGAACTACGTGGTAAGGATGATGATCAATGGTGACAGTGTGTCGGACAGTTTTGAGCACTGGTTTGAACTACGTGGAAGAGTGATGACACTGGTGTCAGTTTTGTTGGATAGTCTAGTTATGGTTGCAACATTGTGGAAGGATGATGCCCCCCATCACTTGGTTGCGGATAGTCTAGTTATTCTGGTACCTTGAAAATACGTGCGCAAGGTGATGATGACAATGGCTGACAGTGTTTGCGCACAGTCGAGTTCTGGTTTGAAACTACGAATGGACAGGATGATGACAATCGGTGAACCAGTCGTGTCGGACAGTCTAGTTCTTGGATGTTGGTTTGACACTACGTGGCAAACGATGATGACAATGGTGACAGTGTGTCGGACAGTCTAGTTCTGGTTTGAACTACGTGGAAGGAGCCCTCGAAGGCTATGAACTCCCTCGTTTCTCTGACCTCCAGCTATCAGAGTAGGCCACTGCTATTCATGAATGCTGGGATGGGGGTTTGGACATCCACGCTCCTTTTGGTCAAGAGGACTTGAGGAAGATGGTGTTGGTGAAGGTCCCCAAAGGCCCAGCTCTTCCAGGCTGCAGCACTTAAGCCAGGGCAGATTCCCCCTGTTTTTGAGCAGTCCATGGTTTTGTCAAGCACTTGGTTTGGCCCCCGGGGGGATACTGGGGGTCTTTTGTTATAAATAGTTCACCCACCTCTGGAAGTTCTGGTGCTTGTACTTCCTCTAATCTGTCACTCTCTATGACTCTGCCTTGTCTTTGCTTACTGTCACCTACTATCTCCTGCCTTACTGGTCATTCTCATGCTTTTTCACGAAACAATTTCAAAAAGATTTACCTCCAGCCGAAGTCGGACTTGTTGGGCCTAACTATTTCTTTAGTTAGGCGCATGACGGCAGCATGATGCATCTGCGATAATAATTGACAGGAAACTATCTGAGCAATCAAAGAAGAAGAAGAAGTTGTACCACTATTTTTAAGTAATACGTTTTTAGAAAACTATTGATCATACACAATCTTACTCTCACTTTTGCTTTTGCGCCAAACAGGATTCAAAATGTGACGGTTGCAGCGTCATTCTGGTGTTTCACAACGAGAGTTTCTCAATGATGATGATGACGCGATGATGATGACGACGATGATGATTAGGCTGACAATTGACGTCATGATTTCAGATGCAAACACTGGCACTACCCTGAAGAAGGCCTGCCTACAGCCAGTGTCATTCTGGTGTTCCACAACAAAGGGTTCTCAACGACGATGATGACGACAATGATGATTATGCTGACAATTGACGTCATGATTTCAGATGCAAACACTGGCACTACCCTGAAGAAGGCCTGCCTACAGCCAGTGTCATTCTGGTGTTCCACAACGAGGGGTTCTCAACGCTGCTTCGCACGGTTCATTCCATCATCAACACCTCTCCCACGCATCTCTTGAAAGATGTGGTGATGGCTGGACGACATTTTCAAGCATAAAAGTGTGAGTGAGGCATGCAAAAGGCCTGCGTGTAGAGGGATGCGACACGGGACAGATCTATTTTAAATTTAATTTATTATGTGACTGGTCAATCGGCCTCTTTAAAATTATTAAATCGCTACCTGTAGCGCTGTTACCCATACTAGTGCTAGGCGGTGTTGTAAATAACCTTGGTGGAGGGAGGTTTATAAGAGCAGAGTTCCTTTCCCTTATTCATCTTCACATGCCCAATCCTCTCCTAAGCATCACTATTTCAATCTGAGTAACCATATATTAGCTAAATAATTTAGTCATGTTACTGCCCGGTCATCTTAGTAGCCCGAACAGCTAGGACTCTCAATACAAGGGGGCATTTGTTCTCGCCGCCCCTTAGCCCGCTGCCGAGCCAAAGCGATGGCCGTTATGCGCCTTTAAGGGTTACGGCACCTATCCCAAACACCAGCGCAAAACCCAAAACTGGATAGTCCATCGCATAACCTCTAGTGGCTGAGAGCAAGTAGGCGGCATGTGCTACCCAGCCGGCAAATATCTAGCCCAACCCAATCATTCTAGAATATGCCAGCCGCCTCACTTTCGGATCAATACTCTGGCAGCTCTAGTCAGAATACGAAGACACTAGACTGACCGCCTACATGAAAATAGTCTTCTTTCTTGCTAGCGCTGAACCCCAGCCAGCCATATGCGCCACCTTAATGGATAAATCCGCACCTACGTGTCTCGAGTTTTCAGTTTTACATATTAGCTTTGCTCTTTTTCTTTTTTTCCCCTCCCCTGCCTCGCCGATACAGCCTGACACAATCTGAATTTCTCCGAGGAGCTGATAAGCGCGAAAAAAATGATATTGAGAATATATTTTGGAAAAAGCCCAAGCGCGAGAATGAGCCAAACCAATAGTACTTCATAGACAAAAGAGAAAAGGCAGACAGAGTCAAAGGTAGGAGTGGCAGAATTAGAGGAAGTTAACAAGCAACAGAATCTCAAGAAAAGTGGGGGGAAACCATTTGTATGAAAGACCCACCAGTATGGCCGCTTTATAAGACTCGTGAACGGGGGCCGGGACTGGGTACGTCCAATAGGCGAGGCAGCAGGCATCCACCCAGGTGCCCCGGATACAAATATTCAATTGAGGTGAAAGACTAAATATCTTGTAGGCTAAGGTTCAAGACTACAACTGAGGTAACATTTTCAACTGCCTTAGCCCTGTTGGTTTGTTCTGCATATTTAATTTATTGTAATATTATCAAACTTTGTTATGTTTGACACAGCAATGTGCAACAGATTAAAAGAAATATAACGAGTGTGGGGGAAGATAATAAGACACACCACAAACCTCATGATGAATGCACTATTGTATTTAGCTTCGTAAAGATTCTAGGAGCGGCAACACAAATTAGACCTCTCTAGATCCGCAATCAAGCCCAAGTTCCGGTGCGGAAAAAACCCCATCCATATATCATCAAGAAAGAAGCGGATAAGGGAATGGCTAGACAATGCGGTTCCACACTGTTAGTGGGCACACTACTTCTTACTTTCAGAATTGTTCTCGACTGCTGCAGCGCACGTTTCCACAGGTAGTGTGTAGGGACTTGGTTCATATTTCTTTTTTTTACTACAGATTAGCTTGACGGGAGTTGGCAATCGGCGTTTCCACATAGTAAGTCGGGCACACTCTTAATTACGTCCAGAATTGTTCAAGTTGTTCGTGGAGTGTGACATAAAGGGGTTTCCACATCCATTTTTTTAGGATGTAGTGGCCCACACTCCTTCATATTTCTTAACTTCCAGATTTTGCTGGATTGTGGCAAGATAACAATGGTACAAAAAAGAAAAGACACAAAAAACCACAAAAGAAAAACATACACAAACAAACACCACAAATCAAACAAACCCAAAAAAAAAAAAAACGGTCGTCCACATGTCACGTACGGCACACTCTCTTACTCCATCAACAAAAAAAAACCAAATTCGCTCTGTCTGTTGGGATTAGTAGCATGGTTTTCCGCGTGTAATGCGCGACACACTCCTTCATATTTCTTGACTTCACATAAATAAAATAAAAAAATATAAAAAAAATGCTGTTGTTGCTTGCGATGTGATAGGCAGGGTCAACATCCACATGTAGTCGTGCATCACGCATTTACATCCTTCTTACTTCCAGATATTGCTTGTTAGTTGATGGTTAGATTGTTTTTAGCATGGCGCTTTCCAAATGGTGTAGTGGCGGCACACATCTTTCCTCAGTATGTTACTTACTTCCAGATTAGCACCTTACTTGTTGTGGATTGTGCAATGCAGAGTTTCCACATAGCTGAGTGCGCCCACCTCTTTCATTATTTCTTACTCTCCAGATTGTCTTCTGTGGATTGTGCAAGGAGTTTCCACAAGTAGTGCGCACACTCATTATCATATTTCTACTTCCTAGATTGTTGTGGATTGTGCAAGGGTATTCACGTGTAATGAGCACACACTCTTCATAATTTCTTACTATCCAGATTGTTGTTGTGGATTGTGCATGGGTCTTCCACAATGGTAGCTGTTATCACACTCCTTCATATTCTTACTTCCAGATTATTCGCTATTAAAGGACTTGTGCCCCAGGGTACTTTCCACATGTAAGATGGGCACACTGCATTTCATAATAATACTACCTTATTCCAGATGTGTGGAATTGCCCCTGCATGGCGTGTCCACATGTAGCTAGTGCCACACGTCATACTTCATATTTCGCCTACTCTCCAGATTAGTTGGCGATAAGTGCACTGGCGTTCCACATGTGTGCACCACATCTTTCCATATTCTCTGTTGTGAGTAGTGCATGGTTATCCACATGTAGTTGTCTCTGCACACTACTATTCAATTCTACTACCTTCCAGATTGTTGGGATTGATGCTAAGGCCGTTTCCACATGTAATGTAGCACACTAACCTTCATATTTCTTACTTCCACATTAGTTGATGCGAGTTGCTGCCATTGTGAAAAAATTGTTCCACAGCTTAGTGGAGCACACTCTTTCATATTTCTTACTCCCAGATTTGACTGGATTTGCCAAGGCGTTTCCACAATGTAATGGATTGTGCGCATGGGTTTCCACATGTAAGTGTGCACACTCTTTCATATTTCTTACTTCCAGATTGTTGTTGTTGTGGATTGTGCATGGGTTTCCACAGTGTAATGTGCACACTCTTTCATAGTATTCTTAATTCCAGATTAGTAGTGTCGATTAGCGCATGAGGTCTATCCACATGTAGTGCTGCAGCACTGCCTTAGCATATAGTATTACTATCCAGATCTCGTTTATTTATTGTGCGATTAGCTGCATGCCGGTTTCCACATAGTAGTGGCCCCCACACTCTTATTCATAATTTATATACTTCGAGAGTCTTGTGGATGCATGCATAGCGGTTCCACATGTAATGAGCCACACTACTTCATATTTCTATACTTCAGATGCTCTCTTGTTCGTGAAAAGATGGCGATGGGTTATCCAAAATGGAATGGCGAACACTCCGTATATTTCTTCACTTCCAGATTGTTCGTGCCCGATTGTGCAAGCCGCGTTTACCCATGATAGTGTATGCACACTCCTTCACCTATTTCTCTTACTTACCAGATTGTTAGAGTAGATTCGTGACACAAGCGGTTCTACCCCAACCAATATGCTAATGGGCACACTACTTTCCATACTTCTTACTCACAAGATTGTTGTCTGTTGTGGCATTGTAGGCAAGGAGTTTCGCACTAGTAATGCGCCGCCACACTCCTCACTATATTTATCATCTCCCAGACTTAGCCTGTTGTGGATACTGGCCAAGGAGTTTCCACATGTAATGGCACACTCCTTAATAGTTCTTATTCCAGATTGACTGCTGTGTGATTGTGCTCCCAAGGTCTGTCCCACATAGTAATGGCGCACACTCTTTCTACTTCAAGAATGAAGTGTGTTGCTTGGAGATTGTGCATAGAGGTTTCCACATGTAATGGGCACATCTTTCATAATCCCCCTCCCCAAAACAATTCTTACACTCCTTGGTATTAACAATTATTTTTTTTTTGAAAATCTTATTTTAAATAACAAAATTCGAAATTCTTAGCTGATTGTGCATGCCGGTATCCACATGTAGTGGCCACACCTCTTCATATTACTTACTTCCAGATTGTTGCTGGAATTGTGCTATGGGTATTCCGCGTCGTAATGGGCCACACTCTTTCATATGTCTTACTTCCAGCATTCATTAGTGGATTAGTAGCATGAGGTTTTACCACATGTAGTAGGGCCACACTCTTTTCAATAATTTCTTCACTATCCAGATTAGTTGTGAGATAGTGCATCAGCGGTTTCCACATTGTAGTGGCCACACTCTTTCATATTGCTTACTTACAGATTTTTTTGGCGGATTATGCTGCATTGGTTATCCACGTGTAGTGGGCCCACAATCATATCATATTTAATTACGTTCCAGATTCCTTGCTGGCATGCTGCAAGGGTTTCCACATCGTAATGAGGCACACTCTCTTCATATTTCCTGTACTTCCAGCATTCTTGTGGACTGCTAGCCCATAGGGTTTCCACATGTATGTGTGCACACTCCTTCATATTTCTTACATTCCAGATTACCTTGTGGATTAGTGCCAAAGTCGTTTCCACATGTAATGCCGCGCACACTCATTTCATATTTCTTCTAACTTCGAAAGTCTTGTCCGAGATTGGGCCATACGGGTTTCGCAAATGCCTAATCGCGGCACACTCTTTCATACTTCTTTTATTACTCGTAAATTCTTGGGATTAGTGCTATGGAGTTTTTTTTTTTTTTTTGTTTTTATTTCCAACATGTATAATGTGCACAATCCTTTCATATTTCCTTTACTTCCAGATGTATGTTGGCTTGCTGGATTGTGCATAGGGTTTCCACATGATAATGGCACCCACACTCTTTGCATATTTCTTACTTCGTGTTTTGTTTTTCTTTTTTTTAGAAATTCTTGCTCGATTGCGCCATGCCGGTTTCCAACGTGCCTAATGTAGCACAACTTCTTTCATATTTCTTACTCTCCAGCATTGTTGTTGTTGTTCGATTAATGCTGCCTGCCAATGGGTTTACCACATAGTATATGCCGGCACACTCCTTTCATATTCTATTACTATCCAGATTTTTTGTCGTTGCGGATTGCTGCATGGGTTTCCACATGTAAATGGACGCACACTCTTCCATAATTCTTACTATCCAGATTGTTGTGTGTGTAGGATTTTCCGTGCAAGGGTTCCACATGCAAACTGGGCACACTCTTCCATCATTCATTAACACTCCAGAATTCCTTGCTGATTGTGCCATAGCGGTTTACCACATGGTAGTGGAGCCCACATTCTTTACCATATAAGTTCTTACTATCAGATTCTGGATGGATTGTGCAAGGGTTTCCACATGTAATGGCCACACTCTGTTCATCACTCATAATACTTCGAAAATTCTTTTTTTATGAGATATGTGCATAGGCTTTCCACATGTAATGAGCGAACACTACTTTCATACTTCTTACTTCGAAATTCATGTAGGATTGTGCATGGGCTTTGCCACACGGTAATGCGCGCACCCTCTCATATTTCAATCTACCTTCTGAAATCTATGGATTGTGCATAAGCTTTTGGTTACCTCGTAGCTAATGCGGCCCACACTCTTTATATTCTTTACTTCGCAAATTCTTGTGGATTTAGTGCCATGGGTTTCCAAGACAGTTCTTATGTGCACACTATTTCATATTTAAACTTACTTCCAGCATTATTACTGTTTTGAACGTGCCATCCGCATGGCTATTCCACATCGTAATGTGCCACACTACATTTCATATTGCCTTATTCCCCCCATACTTCCAGATATCTTCTGGATGTGTACATGGGTTTCCACATGTAATGGGCACACTCTTGATATATTTCTTACTTACAGATGTTGTGTTTGCTGGAATCTGCGCAAGACGGTTTCCTCACGTAGTACAAGGGCCCACACTAACTCTTCATATTTATTACTTCCAGATTGTTTTTTTTTTCTTTTTTTTATGTTGCGGATTGCCTGCATGGGCTTTCCACAGGTAATGGGCACACTCTTTCATATTATCTCTTCCGTACTTCCAGATTCATTGTGTGGAATTGCCTGGAAGGGTTTCCACATGTAATGTGCCACACTCTTTCATATTTTTTCCAGATTTTTGTTGTTGTGGATTGTGCATGGGTTTCCACATGTACTGGGCACACTCTTTAATCCTTATTACTTCCAGAATTTTTTTTGCGGATTGTGCATGGGTTTCCACATGTAATGGGCACACTCTTTCATAACTTCTTACTTCGAAATTCTTAGTAGGCATTGTCGCATGGGTTTCCACATGCTAATAGCGCCGCACACTACTTTCATGAATTTCTTATCTTCGAAATTCTTAAGCTGGATTGTAGCATGGGTTTACCAGCAGGTAATGTGCACACTTTTTCATATTTCTTACTTACCAAGATTGTTAGTTGTTGTGGCATGCTGCCATAGGGTTTCCACATGTAATGCGGCCCACACTACTTCATATTTCTTACTCTCCAGTGGGTGCTGTCTGTGGATTGCGGATGGGTTTCCACATGTAATTTGCCACACTCTTTCATATTTCTTACTTCCAGATATGTTGTTGTGGCATGATGCAAGGGTATACTCCGCGTGTAGTGTGCACACTCTTTCATATTTCTTACTTCCAGATTGTTGTTGTTGTGGATTGTGCAAGGGTTTCCACATGTAGTGGGCACACTCCTTCATATTTCTTACAACCAGATTTCTTTTGGTGCTGATTGTGCAAGGGTTTCCGCGTGTAATATGCACACTCCTTCATATTTCTCACTTCCATATTGTTGTTGTTGTGGATTGCCTGCATAAGGGTTTCCACCTGTAGTGTGCACACTCCTTCATATTTCTTACTTACAGATTGTTTTGCATTGATTGCGCCCATAGAGTTTCCACATGTACATGTGCACATCTCCTTCATATTTCTTACTTCGAGATTTCTTGCGGCATTGTGCCATGGGATATTCAACATGCTATTAATGGGAACACTCCTTTACATATTTCTTACTCCGAAATTCTTGTGGATTGTGCATGGGTTTTCCACATGTGATAGTAGCACACTACTGTTCAATATATTCTTAATTCTTAGTTTGTTGTTCTTGTGGCATTGTGCATGACCGGCTATTCGCACATGCTAATAGGTGCACCACTCTTCTTCATATTTCTTACTTGCAGTTCTGTTGTTTAAGTGGACTTCGTGACAATGGGTTTCCACATGTCAATGCTACACAGATCACCTTCATATTTCTTACTTCCACATTTTTTTGTTGTGGATTGTGCAATGGTTTCCACATGTAGTGTGCACACACTTTCATATTTCTTACTCCCAGATTGTTTTTATGGATTGCGCAAGAGTTTCCAAGTAGTCATAGTCGCTGCACACTTCTTCATATTTCTTAACTTCAGATTCTTGTTGTGGATTGTGCAATCAAGGGTTACCACATGCTCAAGTGTCCGGCACACTACTTGCATATTTCTTACTTCAAAATTCTTGAGGATCGCTGCATGGCGCATTTCTCACATGTACGTGATGCACACATTTTCATATTTCTTACTTCAAGATTTTTTTTGTGGATTGCGGATGGGTTTCCACATGTAATTTGCCACACTCTTTCATATTTCTTACTTCCAGAAATTCTCTCTGTGCCCGGATTGCTGCCCCATGGCGCTTTCCAAATGTAATCGAGGCACACTCGTTAAATATTTCTTACTTCAAGATTCATTTAATTGTTTTGTTTTTTTTTTTTTATACTGCAATAGGGTTTACGCATGCTAATGCCGGCACACTACTTCATATTTCTTACTTCAAAATTCTTAGTGGATTGTGACACATAAGAGGTTTCCACATGTAATGGGCACACTCTTTCATAATTCTTACTTCGAAATTCTTGTTGTGGATTGTGCATGGGTTTCCACGTGTAGTGTGCACAATCCTTCATATTTCTTACAACTTCCCTTCAGATTCTTCTAACTGTTGGTGGATTGTCGCCCTGGTATATCCACAAATGTAGTGTGCACACTAACTTTCATATTTCTTACTTCCAGATTCTGTTGTTAACGGCATTGCGCATGGAACGCTTTCCACATGTAATCAGGGTCACTCTTTACATATTTCCTACTTCCCGAATTCTTGTTAGTGGATTGTGCCAAGAGCGTTTCACACATGTAGTGTGCCCACACTCTTCATATTCTTACTTACCAGATTCTTAGTTGCTTGCGACCCGATTGAATGCAAGGGAACTTTCCACATGCCTAGTGTGCCCCCACAGAAGTTCATACTTACCATATTATTGCTTGTGGATATAGAGCTGCAAGGAGTTCTCCACGTCGTAGTGCTGCCCCACACCTCTTTAATATTTCTTTTTTTTTTTTTTTTTTTTTTTCTATTTTTTTTTTCTCCGCTTTTTTTTTTACTCATCCAGATTGTTGTTTGTGCGATGTTGCATGCCGGATGTATTCCACATTGTAGTGTGCACACTCTTTCATGTTTCTTACTTCCAGATTGTTGTTGTTGTGGATTGTGCAAGGGTTTCCACATGTAGTGGGCACACTCTTTCATATTTCTTTCTTCCAGATTTTTTCTGTTTGTTGTGGATTGTGCATGGGTTTCCACATGTAGTGTGCACACTCCTTCATATTTCTTAACCTCGAAGCTATTCCTTGTGGATTGACGCGATTGTGCAAGTGTTATCCACATAGCTAAGTAGTGCCCACACTCTTTCATATTTCTTTACTTCGAGATACTTGCTATGTTGCCCGGATTGAAGCAAGCCATCGATTTCTCACATGTAGTGTGCAACACTCTTTCATAATTTACTACTTCACGATATACTCCGCTTAAGTCCGTGGATTGTGCAAGCGGTTTACACAGTAGTAGCCTGCCACACTCTATTCATATTTCTTTTTTTTTTTTCTTTTTTCCAGAAATGTTTTTGTAGTTGGATTGCTGCCAAACACCCGGTTTCCACGTGTAGTGTGCACAATCTTTCATATTTCTTACTTCCAGATTCTTGTTGTTGCGGATTGTGCGTGGGTTTCCATGTGTAGTGTGCACACTCTTTCATATTTCTGACTTCCATATTTCTTGTTGTTGTGGATTGTGCAAGGGTTTCCACATGTAGTGTGCACACTCTTTCATATTTCTTACTTCCATATTCTTGTTTGTGGATTGCACTAGCAAGGGTTACCCACATGCCCACACTTTATTTTTTATAGTGTGCACACTCTTTCATATTTCTTACTTCCAGATTCTTGTTGTAACGGATTGCGCATGGGTTTCCACATGTAATGGGCACACACTTTCATACTTCTTAATTCCAGCTTCTTGATTGGGGATTATATCAAGAGGTTTCCAAATGTAGTGTAGCACCACTCTTTTCAAAAAAAAATTTTCTTACTTCCAGTGATTGTTAGTAGTTGTGGCATGTGCATCGGTTTCCACATGTAGTAGTTCTGCACACTCTTTCATATTTCTTACTTCCAGATATTGTTGTTGTTGTGCGATTGTGCGTGGGTTCTCCATGTCGTAGTGTGCACACTCCTTTACATATTTCTTTCATCCAGATTCTTGCTTGTTGTGGATGCTGCATGGGTTTCCACATGTAGTGTGAGCTGCACACTACTTCATATTTCTTACTTCCAGATTCTTGTTGTTGCCGATTGTGCAAGGGTTTTCTCACATGCTAGTGTGCACACTCTTTCAATAGTTTTCTTACTTCGAGGATTCTTGGGGGGTTTGCAGGATTAGCTTGCCAAGAGGTTTCCACCTATGTAGTGTGCCAAACTCTTTCATATTTCTTACTATCCCACCCCCCCCCCCGATTCTTGTTAGTTGCGCGGATTGTGCATGGCGTTTCCACATGTAGATGTGCACACACTTTCATATTTCGTACTTCCAGCATTGTTGTTGTGTGTATTGTGTGCATGGGTTTCCCACGTCGTAGCTGTGCACACCTCTTTCATATTTCTATACTTCCATATTCTTAGTGTTGTGGATTGTGCATGGGTTTACCACATGTAGTGCTGCACACTCATTTCATATTATCTTACTTCCAGATATCTTGTGTGCTTGCGGATTAAGTGACATGGGTTTCCACATGTAATGTGCACACTTTTCATATTTCTTACTTCCAGCATTCATTGTTTTTACGGAATGTGAAAGGGCGTTCCACAGTAGTAGGATAATGTGCACGCTCCTTCATATTTATTACTTCCAGATTCTTGTTGTTGCCGGATGATGTGCAAAGGGTTCCGTGTGGAACTTGCGCGTATCATGTGTGAGTGCCCTTACACTGAAGAAGCATTTTTCCAGTCGCAGCGTGTGTGCTAGAGTGCAAGTGAGAGGGGGGCGAGCGAGTGAGTGAGATGAGATTGATAGAGAGAGACAGCGGAGGGACGTGAAATTCCCCCAACCCCCCACCCCCCCCCCACTCACCTCCCTAGACGGAGGGTGGCCGTGATCACCATAAAACTGCAAATGATATCTCTTAGAGTTTTAATGTAAGTTTTTTTGTTGTAATATAAATATAATAATGACATATTTCCTTGACGATTTCCATAAATGATTGATTGCTCAATTGATATGTCCATCCACTTACCGCTTTAATTTCCTAACAAATCTACCACCACCACCCCTCTCTCATTGCCCAGACAACCTGAAAGGTGAGCTTGACCTCTACCTCCAGCGGTTCAAGGGCAAGGTCAAGCTGTATCGCAACACGCAGAGAGAGGGGCTGATCCGTACACGCACGCGAGGCGCTGAGCTGTCAACGGGCGACGTGATCGTGTTTTTAGACGCCCACTGCGAGTGTAACCGCAACTGGCTGGTGCCGCTGCTGGACAGGATTCGACTGGACAGGTGAGCGTGGGCTGTGTAGAGGGTCACTGTATAGTGCAGCAGTGTACATTGCCGCTGCTGGACAGGATTCGACTGGACAGGTGAGCGTGGGCTGTGTGGAGGGTCACTGTATAGTGCAGCATTGTACACAATTGGCTGGTGCCGCTGCTGGACAGGTGAGCGTGGGCTGTGTAGAGGGTCACTGTATAGTGCAACAGTGTACATTGCCGCTGCTGGACAGGATTCGACTGGACAGGTGAGCGTGGGCTGTGTGGAGGGTCACTGTATAGTGCAGCATTGTACACAATTGGCTGGTGCCGCTGCTGGACAGGTGAGCGTGGGCTGTGTGGAGGGTCACTGTATAGTGCAACAGTGTACATTGCCGCTGCTGGACAGGATTCGACTGGACAGGTGAGCGTGGGCTGTGTGGGGAAGGGGTCACTGACTATAGTGCAACCCCCTAGCAGTTTCATACATTGTTATTATATCTTTGTACTTGTAAGATGCCTACCAGCAGCAAATATTTGCTCTTTTTTTTTTTTGTGTTTTTTGGTTTTTTTTTTTTACAGAAAATAAGAAAATGGGCGCGTGCTAATCTTAGTTTTTGACTGTTCTGTAAGAGCTAATAAAAATATTCAAAAAATGAAATAAAAACCAAAACCCTTCAAGAAAACAAATAACAGTATGTGTGCCGTGTCGTCAGCCATGCCATATTATTTAGGATGTGTTTGTGTGTTCGTGCCTGTGTGTGTGTGTGTGTGAGATGAGCTACCATGCGTTCTGTCAGTGTGTTTGTTTGTCAGGATAAACCCATGGCTGTTCTAATCAGCCTGCGATGGCCATAGGACTGTGGGGGACAACTTCCAGTACCGACCTGTCCATTTTTTTTTTATACTACACCGTCCACCACTCGCGGCGCACATCTTTGCAGTGGGGGTTCCTCTACAAAGAGAGTCAGCGCGTTCCTCAGAAGGAGCTGGACACCAGGCAGCACACAATTCTGAACCCTACCGGTAAACAGCCAACACTTGCCGTGATTTGAGCGGACAGATAGAGATGAGAGACAGGAGAGAGGAGATTCGAGAGAGCAGAGATAGAGACAGAGTTGTTTGGAGACATGAGAGTGTGGTTGTTGTGTACAGTGAGGTGAGTAGAGTGAAGGACAGCTGAGTGAGCTGAGCCTGAGTGATGTGCATGTGAGTGAGTGAGCTGATTATGTGAGTGAGTGAGTGCATTGAGGTTTTTGAGTGACGTGAATCGTGAGTGGAGACGTGCAGGTGAGTGAGTGGTGTGTGGTGTAGTTTTGTTTCTTCAATCTGATTGCTAATTTGTATTGTGGTTCTTAGGGTTGGGTGAGTTGGTCGGTGATGGCCTAAAGGTGTGTGTGTCCTGAGGAGTGCGGTGTTGTGTGTGGCATTAAATATGCGTACATGGTGTACTAGCCGATGTATGTGTGCGGTGAGATCCGAGCCGTGAGTGCTGTGCTAATACATATTTTGTTTTGGGGGGGTGGTGCGGTTGGTGGGTTACTATTTTACATGACTGGGTGGTAGAGCCGATTTACTTGTTGTTTGTTTTTTTACTTTTATTTTATTTTTGACGACTAAGCCGCATCAGAGCTCCAACATTTTGTTGAGGACCCAGTGACGCTATCATAAATAGATTCACTCGTTATTATTAGAGCTATTTTTTTATTTTCAATTGTGCTGTGATATTGTTAAATAAGCGTTTTCGTACTAAACTAAGTCAGCGCGTTCTCAAAAAAGAGCAAGTCAAGTCAAAATGTTATATTCATATGGAGAACATTGAAAAAGAAAATGCACATGCCAAAGATTCAAGGCTAGCACATAATTCTGAACCTGTAATAAAATGAAATGATTGTTTCTCTTTTTTTTTGATTGCGTATTCCTTTTCTCTTGTAGTAGTGCTGTGTTTGGGGGA
The DNA here is from genome assembly GCA_017654935.2 of Phymorhynchus buccinoides. NCBI lineage: Eukaryota > Metazoa > Mollusca > Gastropoda > Neogastropoda > Raphitomidae > Phymorhynchus > Phymorhynchus buccinoides. The sequence continues at coordinate 4,722,178 of JAGGCT020000035.1, forward strand.
TGTTGTGCTCGTTGTCCTTTTATGGGGGGGTTGTCGGCACGCATATATGCCTGTGTTTAGGGGCATGCTGTATGTTGTCTTGTTATGGCGGGGTGTGCGCGCATATATGCCTGTGTCTATTTTGGCGGATGTGATGTGTTGTCCTTTTATGGGAGGGCGTGTGACGCACATATTATGCCTGTCGTTTGGACCCGGATGTGTGTGTTGTCCTTTTTATGCGCGGCGGTGCTTGTACTTGCCGCATATATGCCTGTCGTTTGGCGATGTGTATGTTAAGAGCCTTTTTATAGAAGGCGGACGGTGGTGCGCGCATATATGCCTGTGCTTATATTGGGATGTGTAGTAGCTTCGTCCCTATTTATGGGGTGTGTGCGCGCATATAATGACCTGTGTTATGCCGGATGTGTGTGTTGTCCTTTTATAGCCGCGGTGTTGTGTGCCTTGTTTTTGCCCCGCGCATCATTATTTTTCCCTGTGTTATGGGCGATGTGTGTGTTTTTTTTTTTTTTTTGGTTGTCCTTTTATGCGGGTGTGTGCGCGCCATAATATGCCTGTGTGTTTAAGGGGAGTAGTCGTCGTAGTCCTTTTATGGGAATGGTGTGTGCCGCACATATAATAGCCTGTGTTTGCAGGATGTGTGTCGCTGTACCTCTTATTATGGGTGCTGTCGTGCGCACATATATGCCTGTGTTTGTTGGATGTAAGATGTGTTGTCCTTCTTATGCAAGGGGATAGCCTGTGCGCAGATATCTAATAGACCTGTGTTTGTGATCGGGATGTGTCTGAATCCTCTCCCTTCTTTCCCCCCCCCCCCGTCCCCTCCCTACCTCCCCCCATTTTATGGGCGTGTGTGCCGCACGACATATTATGCCTGTGCTTTGGTGATGTGAATATGTGTCCTCTTTTTATGGAGGTGTAGTGCGCCGCATATATAGCCCCTGTAGTTTAGGGGATGTGTGTGCTTACGCCTCCTTTTATGGGGTGTGTGCGCGCATATATGCCTGTGTTTGGGGATGTGTATGTTGTCTTTTTATGGTGTGTGTGCGCGCACATATATGCCTGTGTTTGGGGATGTGTATGTTGTCCTTTTATGGTGTGTGCGCACACATATGCCTGTGGTTGGTGAAAAATTATAATCATTTTGTAATTGAAGGTTCATATTTTGAAGGACATCACAGTATTTTGCCAAGAAACTATGCAACTAAGAAATTAGTCTTTCATTTCTGTCAGTTTATGTCCCAACCAACGTTCCAAGTGAAAAGAGCAAAATTCACAAGATCAGGAAAAGTTGTTTGATAAAGCACTGCGGCTTAGTTTGGTCGGATTCATGTGTGTTTTGTGCTTGCGGCCACCTGTTTTCATATTCTGTTCATCCTCCATGCCCCCCCCAAATTTTGAGAGGCGGCCAAAGGATATATCATTAAATACCCCCAAATTGAAAATTAAATTGCTGGATAGATGCCTCGTCAGTGCATGTTTAGCTTTGTTCGTTGTGTGCCCTTGTCGTGCCCTGCATTAACTTTTCCACAAAACGTATGCGAGTACAGACCATCCAAACACCCGCAGAATGATAGCAACAGCCAAATCACTTCCCGAGACGCACGCCTTGCAATCTTTTTAGTCCCTTCGTGAGCATACGTTGCGACCATTTGTAAAACAAATGTCGGCCGAGTATATTGATAAGAATTCTCGAACCAATGGTGTTAGGTGTATTAAAATTGGCACCAGCTCCTACTGCCTCATCTGACACATCAAGCAAGTCACTAACAGCAAATTGTATTAGTTAAATTGTCACCACAAAAAGAGCAACTGACCATCCTACTTTTTCAGTCACGAGGTTTGCTTGTAAGGCGTGGAATGTCTGTGACGAACAGTGACATAGCTGTTTCAATTAATTCAGTTTAACACAAAATAACGAATTGGTTTTCAAAATTTATTTCATTAAAAAGATAAAAGATACATTTACTTTCCCTTACTAAAAGAAAGTCACTGTGATCTTCTCATTTTTAAAGATAATTTATTGAAAAGGGTCAAAATCGGGTGTCCTGGGGGAATGTTCTGCCTTCACTGCACACAGCGCAGCCAGAGGGGTGGTGTTGAAAGGGTTAATAATAAGGTGACCTGGGGGAATGTTCTGCCTTGTGAAAGGGTTAAATAAATAAGGTGTCCTGGGGGAATGTCTGCCTTCACTGCACACAGCGTAGCCAGAGGGTGGTGTTGAAAGGTTAATAATTAAGGGTCCTGGGGGATGTTCTGCCTTCACTGCACACAGAGCAGGCCAGAGGGGTGTTGTTGAAAGGTTAATAATAAGGTGTCCTGGGGGATGTTCTGCCTTCACTGCACAAGAACAGCCAGAGGGTGGTGTTGAAAGGTTTAATAATACAGGTGACCTGGGGGAATGTTCTGCCCCATGGCACACCGAGCAGCAGAGGGGTGTGTTGAAAGGGTTAATAATAAGTGACCTGGGGGATGTTCTGGCTTCACTGCACCACAGCGCAGCCAGAGGGGTGTGTTGAAAGGGTTATAATAAGGTGTACGGGGAATTGTTCTGCAATTCACGCACACAGAGCAGCAGAGGGGTGGTGTTGAAAGGGTTAATAATAAGTGTCCTGGGGGAATGTTCTGCCTCACTGCACCACAGAACAGCAGAGGGGTGGTGTTGAACGGGATAAAATAAGGTGACCTGGGGGATGTTCTGCCTTCACTGTGCTGATGGCACACAGCGCAGGTAGAGGGTGGTGTTGAAAGGGTTAATAATAAGTTGTCCAGGGGGAATGTTCGCTTCACTGCACACAGCGCAGCAGAAGGGTGGTGTTGAAGGGTTAATATAAGGTGACCTGGGGAATGTTCTGCCTTCCACTGCCACACAAGCCAGGTAAGAGGGGTGGTGTTGAAAGGTTAATAATAAGGTGACCTGGGGAATGTTCTGCCTTCATGCACACAGCGCAGCCAGAAGGGTGGTGTTGAAAGGGTTAATAAATAGGTGTCCAGAGGGGAATGTTCTGCCTTCACTGCCACACAGCGCAGCCCGAAGGTGGTGTTGAAAGTGTCAATAATAAGGTGTCTGGGGGAATGTTCTGCCTTTCACGCACACAGAACAGCCAGAGGGGTGGTGTTGAAAGGGTAATAATAAGGTGTCTGGGGAATGTTCTGCCTTACTGCACACAGCGCAGCCAGAGGTGGTGTTGAAAGGTAATATGTGTCCGGGGGAATGTCTGCATTCACTGCACACATAGCTCAGCAGAAGGGCGGTGTTGAAAGGGTTAATAATAAGGTGCTGGGGGAATGTTTCTGCCTTCACTGCACACAGCGAGCCAGAGGGGTTGGGGTGAAAGGTTAATAATAAGGTGTCCTGGGGGAATGTTTCTGCATTCACTGCACCCAGAGCAGCCAGAGGGTGGTGTGAAAGGGTTAATAATAGGTGACCTGGGGGAATGTTCTGGTTCACTGTGCTGAGGCACACAGAGCAGCCAGAGGGGTGGTGTTGAAAGGGTTGATAATAAGTGTCCTGGGGAATGTTCTGCCTTCACTGCAACAGAGCAGGCAGAGGGGTGGGGTTGAAAGGGTTAATATAAGTGTCCTGGGGGAAGTTTCTGCCTTCACTGCACACAGAGCAGGCAGGGGTGGTGTGAAAGGGCTAATAATAAGGTGACCTGGGGGAATGTTCTGCCTTCACTGTGCTGATGGAACACAGGGCAGCCAGAGGGTGGTGTTGAAAGGGTTAATAATGTGTCCTGGGGGAATGTTCTAGCCTTCACTGGCACACAGAGCAGCCAGAGGGTGTGTGAAGGGTAATAATAATGTGTCCTGGGGGAATGTCTGCCTTCACTGCACACAGAGCAGGCAGAGGGTGGTGTTGAAAGGAGTTAATAAAAGGTGTCCTGGGGGAATGTTCTGCCTTCACTGCCACAGAGCAGCCAGAGGGGTGGTGTTGAAAGGGTTAATAATAAGGTGCCTGGGGGAATGTTCTGCATTCACTGCACCACAGCGCACCCAGAGGGTGGGGTTGAAAGGTTAATAATAAGGTGTCCTGGGGGAATGTTCTGCCTTCATGGCACACAGCGCAGCCAGAGGGGTGGGTTGAAAGGGTTAATAATAGGTGACCTGGGGGAATGTTCGCTTCACTGCACACAGAACAGCCAGAGGGGTGGGTGAGAGGGTTATAATAGGTGGTCCTGGGGAATGTTCTGGCCTTCATGCACACAGCGCAGCCAGAGGGGTGGTGTGAAAGGGTAATAATAAGGTGACCTGGGGGAATGTTCTGCTTCACTGCACACAGGAACAGCGAGGGTGGTGTTGAAGGTGTTTAATAATAAGGTGTCCTGGGGGAATGTTCTGCCTTTCACTGCACACAGCGACAGCCAGAGGGGTGGTGTTGAAAGGGTTAATAATAGGTGTCATGGGGGAATGTTCTCGCTTATGGCACCCACAGCGCAGCCAGAGGGGTGGTGTTGAAAGGTAAATAATTAAGGTGTCCTGGGGGAATGTTCTGCTTCATGGCACCACCGGCAGCAGAAGGGGTGTGTGAAAGGGTTGATAATAGGTGTCCGGGGGAATGTTCTGCCTTCACTGCACACAGCGCAGCCAGAAGGGTGGGGTTGAAAGGTTTAATATAAGGTGTCCTGGGGGAATGTTCTACCTTTCACTGCCACAGAGCAGCCAGAGGGGTGTGTGAAAAGGGTTACTATATAGGTTCCTGGGGGAATGTTCTGCCTTCACTGCACACAGCGCAGCCAGGGGGGTGGTGTGAAAGGGTTAATAATAAGGTGTCATGGGGGAATGTTTCTGCTTCACTGCCAACAGCGCAGCAGAAGGGTGGTGTGAAAGGGTTAATAATAATGTGTCCGGGGGAAGTTCTGCCTTTCACTGCACACAGAGGGCAGGCAGAGGGGGGTGTTGAAAGGTTAATAATAAGGTGTCCTGGGACGGAATGTTCTGCCTGCCACTGCACACAGCGCAGCCAGAGGGGTGTTGTTGAAAGGGTTAATAATAAGGTGACCTGGGGGAATGTTTGCCTTCATTGCACACAGCGCAGCCAGAGGCGGTGGTGTTGAAAGGAGTTAATAATAAGGTGGACCTGGGGGAATGTTCTGCCTTCACTGCACACAGCGCAGCAGAGGGGTGTGTGAAAAGGTTAATAATAAGGGTCCTGGGGGAATGTCTGCTTCACTGACACAGAGCAGGCAGAGGGTGGTGTGAAAGGGTTAATAATAAGGTGTCCTGGGGGAATGTTCTGCCTTCAGTGCACACAGAGCAGGCAGAGGGGTGGTGTTGAAAGGTAATAATAAAGGTGTCCTGGGGAATGTTCTGCTTCACGCAGTGTGCATGATGGCACACAGAGCAGCCAGAGGGGTGTGTTGAACAGGTAATAATCAAGGTGTCCTGGGGGAATGTTCTGCCTTCACTGCAGTGTGCTGATGGCACACAGAAGCAGCCAGGGGGTGTGTTGAAAGGTAATAATAAGGTGTCCGGGGGATGTTCTGCCTTCACTGCAGTGTGCTGGCAGCACACAGAGCAGGCAGAGGGGTGGTGTGAAACGGTTTATAATTGTATGTCATGTCTTTATTTTTTCAGAGTCCCACTCACGGCAGGCGGTCTTACCAGTTGCCATGACAGAACTATTTCTTTGAACTGGCGGTACGGACCCCGGGCCGGAGGATATGGGGAGGGGAGAACTTTGAACTCTCCTTTAGGTGATAGAGGTTGCTGAATGACATGGGGAGAGAATGAACAGTGCACGATGTGCTTTTGCTTTGTGAGAAGAGGCTGGAATGAATGGGAGAGAAGTGAACCGGTGTAGATGTGCTGCTTTTGTGAGAAGAGGTTGCGAATGAAGGGGAGAGAGGAACGGTGAGATGGCTTTGCTGTGGAGAGAGGCGGAGAATGAAGGGGGACGAGAGTGAAACAGTGCAGATGTGCTTTGCTTTGTGAGAGAGGTGGAATGAAGGTGGAGAGAAGTGAACGGTGCAGATGTGCTTTTGCTGTGTGAGAAGAGGCTGAATGAATGGGGATCTATGGAACCAGTGCAGATGTCTTTGCTTTGTGAGAAGAGGGCGGAATGAATGGGAGAGAGTGAACGGTGTAGGATGTGCTTTGCTTTGTGAGAGAGCTGGAATGAATGGGGAGAGAATGAACAGTGCCAGATGTGCTTTGCTTGGAGGAAGAGGACTGAAGGAACGGGAGAGAAGTGAAAGGTGTAGATGTGCTTTGCTTTGTGAGAAGAGGCTGGAAGAATGGGGAGAGAAGTGAAAAACGTGCAGATGTGCTTTGCTGTGTGAGAAGAGGGCTGGAATGAATGGGGAGAGAGGAACAGTGCAGATTTGCTTTGCTTGTGAGAAGAGGCTGGAATGAAATGGGGAGGAGAGTGAACGGTGTAGATGTGCTTGCTTTGTGAGAAGAGGCTGAATTGAATAGGAGAAGTGACGTGTAGATGTGCTTTGCTTTGTGAGAAGAGGTTGGAATGAATGGGAGAGAGTGAACAGGGGCAGATGTGCTTTGCTGTGTGAGAAGAGGCTGGAATGAATGGGGAGAGAGGACAGTGCAGAGGTGCTTTGCTTTGTGGAAGAGGCTGAATGGAATGGGGAGAGAGTGAACGGTGCAGATGTGCTTTGCTGGTGAGGAAGAGGCTGGAATGAAATGGGGAGAGAGTGAACAGTGCTGTTCCACTCTTCCCATTCATGCCAGCCTCTTCTCACAACAGCCAAAGCACATTCTGCACCGTTTCACTCTCATCCCCATTCATTACAGCCTCTTCTCACAAAGCAAAGCACATCTGCACTGTTCACTCTCTCCATTCATTCCCGCCTCTTATCACACAGCAAAAGAGCACATCTGCACGTTCACTCTCTCCCCATTCATTCCAACCTCTTCTCACAAAAAGCAAAGCACATCTACACGTCACTCTCTCCCTCTTCATTCCAAGCCTCTTCTCACAAAAGCAAAGCACATCTACCACCTGTTCCACTCTCTCCCCATTATTCCAGCTCTTCTCACAAGCAAAGCACATCTGCACGGTCACTCTCTTACCCATTCATTCCAGCCTCTTTCTCACACAGCAAAGCACATCTGCACGTTCACTCTTCTCCCCATTCATTCCAGCCTCTTATCACAAAAAGCAAAAGCACATCTACACCGTTCACTCTCTCCCCATTCATTCCAGCCTCTTCTCACAAGCAAAGGCACATCTGCACTGTTCATCCTCCCATTCATTCCAGCCTTCTCGCACAAAGCAAAGCACATCTACACCGTTCACTCTCCCCATTCATTCCAGCCTATTCTCACAAAGCAATAGCACATCTGCACTGTGAACTCTCTCCATTCATTCCAGCCTCTCTCACACAGACAAAGCACATCTAGCACCGTCTCACTCTCTCCCATTTCATTCCAGCCTCTTCTTCACAAAGCAAAGCAAATCTGCACTGTTCACTCTCTCCCCATCAATTCCAGCCTCTTCTCACACAGCAAAGCACATCTGCACCGTTCACTCTCTCCCCATCATTCCAACCTCTTTCCAAGCAAAGCACATCTACACGTTCAACTCTCTCACCATTCATTCCAGCTCTTCTCACAAAGCAAAGCACCATCTGCACTGTTCATTCCTCTCACCATTCATCAACGCAACCTCTTTCACCTTAAAGGAGGAGTTCAAAGTTCTCCCCCCCCGAAGGCAGAACATTCCCCCAGGACACCTTATTATTAACCCTTTCAACACCACCCCTCTGGCTGCGCTGTGTGCAGTGAAGGCAGAACATTCCCCCAGGACACATTATTATTAACCCTTTCAACACCACCCCTCTGGCTGTTCTGTGTGCAGTGAAGGCAGAACATTCCCCCAGGACACATTATTATTAACCCTTTCAACACCACCCCTCTGGCTGCGCTGTGTGCAGTGAAGGCAGAACATTCCCCCAGGACACCTTATTATTAACCCTTTCAACACCACCCCTCTGGCTGCTGTGTGCAGTGAAGGCAGAACATTCCCCCAGGACACATTATTATTAACCCTTTCAACACCACCCCTCTGGCTGTTCTGTGTGCAGTGAAGGCAGAACATTCCCCCAGGACACATTATTATTAACCCTTTCAACACCACCCCTCTGGCTGTTCTGTGTGCAGTGAAGGCAGAACATTCCCCCAGGACACATTATTATTAACCCTTTCAACACCACCCCTCTGGCTGTTCTGTGTGCAGTGAAGGCAGAACATTCCCCCAGGACACATTATTATTAACCCTTTCAACACCACCCCTCTGGCTGTTCTGTGTGCAGTGAAGGCAGAACATTCCCCCAGGACACATTATTATTAACCCTTTCAACACCACCCCTCTGGCTGTTCTGTGTGCAGTGAAGGCAGAACATTCCCCCAGGACACATTATTATTAACCCTTTCAACACCACCCCTCTGCAACCGCCCCACCCAATGAAGCCCGACCTATTCCCCCAAACCACTTTGTTCACAACCCTACCAACCCTCTCACCGCCCCTTTGTGCCCTACCTATTAACCACTGTAAACACCCCACCCCCTCTTTCCACACCAACCCCGTGTGGCCCTAACCTATTTAAACAACTTTTCAACACCACCCCTCTCCCCACCGGGCCCCCCTGTGTGCCTTCCCTAAAACACTTTGAAACCAACCACCCATTCTCACCGGGGCCCCCATGTGGCCTACCTATTGACCCCACTTTTTTTCCAAACCCCCACAACCCACACAAACCTTCTGTGTCCAGTGCCGGCAGGCCCCTCCGTGTGGCCTACATTATTAAAAACCACCTTCAACACCACCCCTCCTCAAGCGGGCCCCGTGTTTGCCCCTCCCCCTATTTAACCCACTTTCAACAACCCCACACCCCTTCCCAAGCGCCCCGTTGTGCCTCCCTATTAACCACCTTTTTTGAGGACACCCAACCATTAACCCTTCCTCCCACGGCCCCCCCGTGTGTCCTCCTATTAAAAACAAACACGTTTGAACACCCCCACCCCTCTCACGCCCCATGTTGGGGCCTTACCTAATTTAAAACCACTTCTCAACACCACCCCACTGGCTGCTCAGCGTGCAGCCCCGGCAGTGCATTCCCCTATTAAACACTTTTGGAAAAACAAACCAAAAACACCCCTCCCAACCGCCCCGTGTGCAGTGTTGGCAGAACATTCCCCCCGGTCACCTTATTATTAACCACTTTGGACAACACCCAACTGGCTGCCCTCTCCCCACCGAAGGCCCCCCATTGTGGCATATCACCTTATTATTAACCATTTCAACACCACCCTTCTGGCTGCGCTGTGTGCAGTGAAGGCAGAACATTCCCCCAGGACACATTATTATTAACCCTTTCAACACCACCCCTCTGCCTGCTCTGTGTGCCATCAGCACAGTGAAGGCAGAACATTCCCCCAGGTCACCTTATTATTAACCCTTTCAACACCACCCCTCTGCCTGCTCTGTGTGCAGTGAAGGCAGAACATTCCCCCAGGACACATTATTATTAACCCTTTCAACACCACCCCTCTGGCTGCTCTGTGTGCAGTGAAGGCAGAACATTCCCCCAGGACACATTATTATTAACCCTTTCAACACCACCCCTCTGGCTGTTCTGTGTGCAGTGAAGGCAGAACATTCCCCCAGGACACATTATTATTAACCCTTTCAACACCACCCCTCTGGCTGTTCTGTGTGCAGTGAAGGCAGAACATTCCCCCAGGACACATTATTATTAACCCTTTCAACACCACCCCTCTGGCTGTTCTGTGTGCAGTGAAGGCAGAACATTCCCCCAGGACACCTTATTATTAACCCTTTCAACACCACCCCTCTGCCTGCTCTGTGTGCAGTGAAGGCAGAACATTCCCCCAGGACACATTATTATTAACACTTTCAACACCACCCCTCTCCCTGCTCTGTGCTCTGTGTGCACTGAAGGCAGAACATTCCCCCAGGACACATTATTATTAAACCCTTTCAAAACCACCCTTCTGGCTGCGCTGTGTGCAGTGAAGGCAGAACATTCCCCCAGGACACCAGATTATTAACCCTTTCAACACCACCCCTCTGGCTGCTCAGTGTGCAATGAAGGCAGAACATTCCCCCAGGTCACCTTATTATTAACCCTTTCAACACGACCCCTCTGCCTGCTCTGTGTGCAGTGAAGGCAGACCATTCCCCCGACACCCGATTTTGGCCCTTTTCAATAAATTCTCTTTAAAAATGAGAAGATCACAGTGACTTTCTTTTAGTAAGGGGGTGTAAATGTATCTTTTATCTTTTTAATGAAATAAATTTTGAAAACCAATTCGTTATTTTGTGTTAAACTGAATTAATTGAAACAGCTATGTCACTGTTCGTCACAGACATTCCACGCCTTACAAGCAAACCTCGTGACTGAAAAAGTAGGAGGGTCAGTTGCTTTTTTGTGTACAATTTAACCAATACAATTTGCTGTTAGTGACTTGCTTGATGTGTCAGATGACGTAGGAGTGGTCAATTTTATACCCTAACACCATTGGTTCAGAATTCTATCAAATACTCGGCCACAGTTGTTTTTACAAAATTGGTCGCGAGTATGCTCACAACGCGTCCTCGGGGAAGATTTGGCTGTTGCTATCATTCTCGGGTGTTGGGACTGTACTCGCAACGTTTTGTGGAAAAGTTAATGCACGCACACAAGCACACACACAAACAAACATGCCCACACACACATCCACAATTTTTAATTTTCAATTTGTATTTAATGATAATCCTTTGACCCCTCTTGACCGGGCATGGAGGATGAACAGAATATGAAAACAGGTGGCCGCAAGCACAAAACACACATGAATCCGACCAAACTAAGCCGCAGTGCTTTATCAAACAACTTTTCCTGATCTTGTGAATTTTGCTCTTTTCACTTGGAACGTTGGTTGGGACATAAACTGACAGAAATGAAAGACTAATTTCTTAGTTGCATAGTTTCTTGGCAAAATACTGTGATGTCCTTCAAAATATGAACCTTCAATTACAAAATGATTATAATTTTTCACCAACCACAGGCATATGTGTGCGCACACACCATAAAAGGACAACATACACATCCCCAAACACAGGCATATATGTGCGCACACACCCCATAAAAGGACAACACACACATCCCCAAACACAGGCATATATGCGCGCACACACCCCATAAAAGGACAACACACACATCCCCAAACACAGGCATATATGCGCGCACACACCCCATAAAAAGACAACATACACATCCCCAAACACAGGCATATATGCGCGCACACACCCCATAAAAGGACAACACACACATCCCCAAACACAGGCATATATGCGCGCACACACCCCATAAAAGGACAACACACACATCCCCAAACACAGGCATATATGCGCGCACACACCCCATAAAAGGACAACACACACATCCCCAAACACAGGCATATATGCGCGCACACACCCCATAAAAGGACAACACACACATCCCCAAACACAGGCATATATGCGCGCACACACCCCATAAAAGGACAACACACACATCCCCAAACACAGGCATATATGCGCGCACACACCCCATAAAAGGACAACACACACATCCCCAAACACAGGCATATATGCGCACACACACCATAAAAGGACAACACACACATCCCCAAACACAGGCATATATGCGCGCACACCCCCCATAAAAAGACAACATACACATCCCCAAACACAGGCATATATGCGCGCACACACCCCATAAAAGGACAACACACACATCCCCAAACACAGGCATATATGCGCACACACCCCCCCATAAAAGGACAACATTACACATCCCCAAACACAGGCATATATGCGCGCACACCCCCCATAAAAAGACAACATACACATCCCCAAACACAGGCATATATGCGCGCACACCCCCCCATAAAAGCGACAACACACACATCCCCAAACACACACTACTACAAGAGAAAAGGAACCACAATCATTTCATTTTTATTTACAGGGTTCAGAATTATGCTGCCTTGAATCTTGCATGTCATTTTCTTATACAATGTTCCCATCTGGAAATAACATTTTGACTTGACTTGCTCTTTTTTGAGAACCTGACTTAGTTTAGTACGAAAACCCTATTTAACAAATCACAGCACAATTGAAAAAAAAAAAATACTAATAATAACAGTGAATCATTTATATAGCGCACTCCTCCACCAAATGTGGAGCTCTATGCGCTTAACCAAAAAAAAAAATTAAAAGCAAGAAATTCAACAACAAAAACAAGTAATCGCTCACACACATGTCATGCAAAATAGGCATGTATACACACACCACCCACCACCCACACATACACGCAGACACGCATGTACGCACATATCCAATCTACACACACGCACTAACACACACACACACCGTTACCATCACCACCACTCACCCCACCCAAGAAACACAATACAAACTTACAATCAGTTTGAAGAAGACAACACACACACACACACTCACTCACTCACTCTCACTCACTCACTCGACTCACTCACTCAATCACTCACTAACTCACTGACTTCACTCACTCACTCACTCACTCACTCACTCACTCACTACACTCACTCACTCACTCACACCACACAGCGTCTCCTACGTACCTCTCCCATCTCTCTTCTACTCTACCCCTCATACTCATACTACTCTACTCTCTCTCTCTCGTCTCTCAATCACCCAAGCGTTTGCTGTATTAAACCTGCTAGGCGTCAGAATTGTGCTGCCTGGTGTCCAGCTCCTTCTGAGGAACCTGACTCTCTTTGTAGAGGAACCCCCACTCAAAGATGCCGCGATGGTGGACGGTGGAGTAGACAGGTCCACCGGTACTGGAAGTTGTCCCAGTCTATGCCGTCCACGATAGGAACAGCCATGGTTTTTTCCTGACAAACAAACTACACACTGAAAGACGTGTAACTCACTCACACACACACCACACACACACACACACACACACACAAAATATGTGCATGCTCACACACGCCACACACATACTGTTTTTGTTTTCTTCTTTTTTATTTTCATTTTTTGAATATTTTTATTACTCTAAGAACACAAAAACAAGATTACACGCAGCCCATTTTCTTATTTTCTGGAACAAATATTTGCCTGCTGGTAGGCATCTACAAGACAAAGAAAAATAACAATGTATAATGCTGCACTATACAGTGACCCTCCACACAGCCCACGCTCACCTGTCCAGTCGAATCCTGTCCAGCAGCGGCAATGTACACTGTTGCACTATACAGTGACCCTCCACACAGCCCACGCTCACCTGTCCAGCAGCGGCACCAGCCAATTGTGTACAATGCTGCACTATACAGTGACCCTCCACACAGCCCACGCTCACCTGTCCAGTCGAATCCTGTCCAGCAGCGGCAATGTACACTGTTGCACTATACAGTGACCCTCTACACAGCCCACGCTCACCTGTCCAGCAGCGGCACCAGCCAATTGTGTACAATGCTGCACTATACAGTGACCCTCCACACAGCCCACGCTCACCTGTCCAGTCGAATCCTGTCCAGCAGCGGCAATGTACACTGTTGCACTATACAGTGACCCTCCACACAGCCCACGCTCACCTGTCCAGTCGAATCCTGTCCAGCAGCGGCACCAGCCAGTTGCGGTTACACTCGCAGTGGGCGTCTAAAAACACGATCACGTCGCCCGTTGACAGCTCAGCGCCTCGCGTGCGTGTACGGATCAGCCCCTCTCTCTGCGTGTTGCGATACAGCTTGACCTTGCCCTTGAACCGCTGGAGGTAGAGGTCAAGCTCACCTTTCAGGTTGTCTGGGCAATGAGAGAGGGGTGGTGGTGGTAGATTTGTTAGGAAATTAAAGCGGTAAGTGGATGGACATATCAATTGAGCAATCAATCATTTATGGAAATCGTCAAGGAAATTTGTCCTTATTATATTTATATTACAACAAAAAAACTTACATTAAAACTCTAAGAGATATCATTTGCAGTTTTATGGTGATCACCCCCTCCCTTCCTTTCACCCCTCCCTGTCTCTCTCTATCAATCTCATTCTCACTCACTCACTCACTCTTACACACACTCGACTGGAAAAATGCTTCTTCAGTGTAAGGGCACTCACACATATACGCGCAAGTTCCACACGGAAACCCATGCGCAATCCGTTAACAACAAGATCTGGAAGTAAGAAATATGAAAGAGTGTGCACACTACATGTGGAAACCCTTGCACAATCCGCAACAACAAGAATCTGGAAGTAAGAAATATGAAAGAGTGTGCACACTACATGTGGAAACCCTTGCACAATCCGCAACAACAAGAATCTGGAAGTAAGAAATATGAAAGAGTGTGCACACTACATGTGGAAACCCATGCGCAATCCACAACAACAAGAATCTGGAAGTAAGAAATATGAAAGAGTGTGCACATTACATGTGGAAACCCATGCACAATCCACAACAACAACAATCTGGAAGTAAGAAATATGAAAGAGTGTGCACACTACATGTGGAAACCCTTGCACAATCCGCAACAACAAGAATCTGGAAGTAAGAAATATGAAAGAGTGTGCACACTACATGTGGAAACCCTTGCACAATCCGCAACAACAAGAATCTCGAAGTAAGAAATATGAAAGAGTGTGCACACTACATGTGGAAACCCATGCACAATCCGCAACAACAAGAATCTCGAAGTAAGAAATATGAAAGAGTGTGCCCACTACATGTGGAAACCCATGCGCAATCCACAACAACAAGAATCTGGAAGAAAGAAATATGAAAGAGTGTGCACATTACATGCGGAAACCCATGCACAATCCACAACAACAACAATCTGGAAGTAAGAAATATGAAAGAGTGTGCACACTACATGTGGAAACCCATGCACAATCCACAACAACAACAATCTGGAAGTAAGAAATATGAAAGAGTGTGCACACTACATGTGGAAACCCATGCACAATCCACAACAAAAATCTGGAAGTAAGAAATATGAAGGAGTGTGCCACATTACATGTGGAAACCCTTGCACAATCCGCAACAACAAGAATCTGGAAGTAAGAAATATGAAAGAGTGTGCACTACACGTGGAAACCCATGCACAATCCACAACAAAATCTGGAAGTAAAAGAAATATGAAAGAGTGTGCACACTACATGTGGAAACCCATGCACAATCGCACAAAAAGAAATCTGGAAGTAAGAAATATGAAAGAGTGTGCACACTACATGTGGAAACCCATGCACAATCCGCAACAACAAGAATCTGGAAGTAAGAAATATGAAAGAGTGTGCACACTACATGTGGAAACCCATGCACAATCCACAACAACAACAATCTGGAAGTAAGAAATATGAAAGAGTGTGCACACTACATGTGGAAACCCTTGCACAATCCACAACAAAAAGAATCTGGAAGTAAGAAATATGAAAGAGTGTGCCCACTACATGTGGAAACCCTTGCACAATCCGCAACAACAAGAATCTCGAAGTAAGAAATATGAAAGAGTGTGCACACTACATGTGGAAACCCATGCACAATCCGCAACAACAAGAATCTCGAAGTAAGAAATATGAAAGAGTGTGCACATTACATGTGGAAACCCATGCACAATCCACAACAACAAGAATCTGGAAGTAAGAAATATGAAAGAGTGTGCACATTACATGCGGAAACCCATGCGCAATCCACAACAACAATCAACAATCTGGAAGTAAGAAATATGAAAGAGTGTGCACACTACATGTGGAAACCCATGCACAATCACAAAACAAGAATCTGGAAGTAAGAAATATGAAAGAGTGTGCACACTACATGTGGAAACCCTTGCACAATCCACAACAAGAATCTGGAAGTAAGAAATATGAAAGAGTGTGCACACTACATGTGGAAACCCATGCACAATCCCAACAACAACAATCTGGAAGTAAGAAATATGAAAGAGTGTGCACACTACATGTGGAAACCCTTGCACAATCCGCAACAACAAGAAATCTGGAAGTAAGAAATATGAAAGAGTGTGCCCACTACTCAGTAAGAAATATGAAACCCATTGCACAATGCACAACAACAAGAATCTGGAAGTAAGAAATATGAAAGAGTGTGCCCATTACATGTGGAAACCCATGCACAATCCGCAACAAGAAAATTTCGAAGTAAGAAATATGAAAGAGTGTGCACATTACATGTGGAAACCCATGCACAATCCACAAGAATTTTGAAGTAAGAAATATGAAAGAGTGTGCATGTTACACGAGGAAACCCATGCACAATTCCAAAATAATAATGTGGAAGTAAGAAATATGAAGGAGTGTGCACATTACATGTGGAAACCCATGCACAATCCACAACAAGAACAATCTGGAAGTAAGAAATATGAAAGAGCTGTGCCCATTACATGTGGAAACCCATGCGCAATCCACAACAAAAATCTGGAAGTAAGAAATATGAAAGAGTGTGCACATTACATGCGGAAACCCATGCGCAATCCGCAAAATAATAATCTGGAAGTAAGAAATATGAAAGAGTGTGCACACTACATGTGGAAACCCATGCACAATCCACAACAACAAAAATCTGGAAGTAAGAAAATATGAAAGAGTGTGCACATTACACGCGGAAACCCATGCACAATCCATAAGAACAATCTGGAAGTAAGAAATATGAAGGAGTGTGCACATTACATGTGGAAACCCATGCACAATCCACAACAACAACAATCTGGAAGTAAGAAATATGAAAGAGTGTGCCCATTACATGTGGAAACCCATGCACAATCCACAACAACAAGAATCTCGAAGTAAGAAATATGAAAGAGTGTGCACAATACACGCGGAAACCCATGCGCAATCCCCACAATAAAGACTCTGGAAGTAAGAAATATGAAGGAGTGTGCCCATTACAATGTGGAAAATGAAACCCGTGCACACACATCCAATCCACAAGAATTTCGAAGTAAGAAATATGAAAGAGTGTGCCCATTACATGCGGAAACCCATGCACAATCCACAACAAAACAATCTGGAAGTAAGAAATATGAAAGAGTGTGCACATTACATGTGGAAACCCATGCACAATCCACAAGAATCAGCACAATCCACAAGAAATCTGAAAGAATGTGCCCATTAATGTGGAAATATGAAAGAGCAACAACAATCTGGAAGCCCGGAGTATGAAAGAGTGTGAACATTACATGCGGAAACCCATGCGCAATCCACAAAAATTTGGAAGTAAGAAATATGAAAGAGTGTGCACATTACATGTGGAAACCCATGCACAATCCACAACAAGAACAATCTGGAAGTAAGAAATATGAAAGAGTGTGCCCATTACATGCGGCAAACCCATGCACCAATACACAACTATACAAGAATCTGGAGTAAGAAATATGAAAGAGGTGTGCCCATTACATGTGGAAACCCATGCACAATCCACAAGAATTTCGAAGTAAGAAATATGAAAGAGTGTGCCCATTTACATGTGGAAAAACGTTTGTGACCACAATCCACAAGAATTCTGCACAGATTATAGAACTAGGAAAGAGTGTGCCCCATTAACATGTGGCAACCCTTTCACAATCACCAAGAATCCGGAAGATAGGAAATATGCAAAGAGTGTGCCCATTACATGTGGAAACCCAATGCGCAATCCACAAAGATACTCTGGAAGTAAGAAATTATGAAAGGAGTGTGCCCCATTACATGTGGAAACCCTTTGCACAATCCACAACAAGAAAATCTGGAAGTAAGAAATATGAAAGAGTGTGCCACACTACATGCGGAAACCCATGCGCAATCCAATAAACAAAATCTGGAAGTAAGAAATATGAAAGGGCATGTGCCCATCGGACATGTGGAAACCCATGCACAATCCACCACAAAAATTTGGAAGTAAGAAATATGAAAGAGTGTGCCCATTACATGTGGAAACCCATGCACAATCCACAAGAATTTCGAAGTAAGAAATATGAAAGAGTGTGCACAATACACGTGGAAACCCATGCACAATCAGTAACAAGAAATCTGGAAGTAAGAAATATGAAAGAGTGGGCACAGTACACGCGGAAAGCCATGCACAATCAGCACCAACAAGAATTTGGTAGTAGCAGAAATATGAATAGAGTGTGCCCATTACATGTGGAAACCCATGCACAATCCACAACAACAAGAATCTGGAAGTAAGAAATATGAAGGAGTGTGCCCATTACATGTGGAAACCCATGCACAATCAGCACCAAAACAAATCTGGTTGTAAGAAATATGAAGGAGTGTGCCCATTACATGCGGAAACCCATGCACAATCCGCAACAAAAATAATCTGGAAGTAAGAAATATGAAGGAGTGTGCAACATTACATGTGGAAACCCTTGCACAATCCACAACAACAAGAATTTGGAAGTAAGAAATATGAAAGAGTGTGCCCATTACATGTGGAAACCCATGCACAATCCACAACAACAACAAATCTGGAAGTAAGAAATATGAAAGAGTGTGCCCATTACATGTGGAAACCCATGCCAATCCAATCCACAAGAATCTGGAAGTAAGAAATATGAAAGAGAAACCTTGCATCATGTGCCCATTACATGTGGAAACCCATATGCACAATCCATGTGGAACCCCTTGCAACTCCACAACAAATTTCTTGGTGGAAGTAAGAAATATGAAAGAGTGTGCCCCATTACATGTGGAAACCCATGCACAATCCACACAGAATGTTCTGGCAAGTAAGAAATATGAAAGAGTGTGGTCGCCAGCTACATGGTGGAAACCCATGCACAATCCACACAACAAATCTGGAAGTAAGAAATATGAAAGAGTGTGCACACTACATGTGGAAACCCATGCACAATCCACAACAACAATCTGGAAGTTTAAGAAAATATGAAAGAGTGTGCACATTACATGTGGAAACCCATGCACAATCCACAACAACAACAATCTGGAAGTAAGAAATATGAAAGAGTGTGCACATTACATGTTCGGAAAACTCATCCACAATCCACAACAACAACTCGATATGATAGGCAAGTGTTTTGTTTTCCTGCCCCCATACATGTGGAAAACCTGGCAAACCCACAACCAATCTCGGAAGTTTTAAAGAAATATGAAAGTAGCTGTTGGCCCTCTTCCTACATGTGGAAACCCCAAGAAATATGAAAGAGTGTTTGTTTTCTATTTTGACTACATGAAAAAAATATGAAAGAGACCGTCGTTGGGCGCAACACTACAGTGGAAAACCCCCTTGCCACCAATCCACAACAAGCGGACCAGTTTTCTTCATAGAAAAAGATGACCCCAAGAGTCTTGCACCACTACATGTGGAAACACCCATGCCACAATCCACAACAAGAATACTTGGACCACGGTACAAGAAATATGAAGGACGTGCTGCACACTACATGTGGAAACCCTCACATGCAACAACCCACACACACACAAAGAAGTCCGGATGTAAGAAAATATGAAGGAGTGTTGCCCCCCCACAATACATGTGGATAATAAACCCATGCAGCAATCCACCAACAATCAAAAATCTGGAAGTAAAAAATCATGAAAGAAGTGTTTGCCCTACCCATTACATGTGTGGAAGGAAAACCCCCGATTGCAATGCACAATTCATCCACAACAATCTGGAACTTTGCAATATGAGAGAGTGTGCCCAATACATGTGGAAACCCATGCACAATTCTCAAGAAGAATCTTTAAGAAAAAAATTATGAAGGAGTCTGAACATTACATGTGGGAAACCCATGCCAAATCCAAAACAATCTCGCCACTACTACATAGAAAGAGTGTGCCCATGCCTACACAATCCATTGAACAATCATGGAAGTAAGAAATTTTCATGTAAGAGATCCCAGTGAGTGTGACACAATACTACATGTGAGAAAACCTCCTGCCCAAATCCACAACAATCTGTCGGAAGTTAAAAGAAAAAACCCCTATGAGGGAAAAAAAAGTAAATGATGAAAGAGTGTAGCGGCCACACTACATGTGGACAACCCCTGCACAATCCACATACAAGAACAATCTGGAAGTACGAGAAATATGAAATGCAGTGATGATGCCACACTACATGTGAGGAAACCCCTTGCCCACCCAATATCCACAACACGAACAATTATCTAGGAAGTTAAGAAAAAAAATTATGAAAGATGTTTAGGTTTTTTAGCCCAAGCTACATGTGGAAACCCTTGCACAATCCACAACAACAACAATCTGGAAGTAAGATTAAAGCAACACAGTATGAAAAGGAGTGTGCCCATCTACATAGTGGAAACCCATGCCACACACCACAACATCCACAATCTGGAAGTAAGAAATATGAAAAAGTGTGCCCATTACACGTGGAAACCCATGGGCAATCCGCAAATAAAATCTGCAAGTAAGAAGTATGAAGGAGTGTGCAACACTACATGTGCGAAACCCATGCACAATCCACAACAACAACAATCTGGAAGTAAGAAAGAGTGTGCCCACTACATGTGGAAACCCATTAAAGCAAAAATAAAGCTCAGCTAGTTAGTGTCGCCCACTAACATGTGTGGAAACGCCATGCACAATCCACACAGCAATTGGACTAGTTACAAGAGATGAAAGATGTGCCCATTACATGTGGAAACCCATGCACAACCACAACAACAACAATATGAGAGTAAGAAATATGAAGGAGTGTGCCCACGACATGTGGAAACCCATGCACAATCCCACAACAAACAACAATCTGAAGTAAGAAAAGAGTGTGCCCACTACATGTCGGAAACCCATGCACAATCACAACAATCTGGAAGTAAGAATATGAAGGAGTGTGCACACTACATGTGGAAACCATGCACAATCCCAACAAACAATCTGGAAGATAAGAAAGAGTGTGCCCACTACATGTGGAAACCATGCACAATCCACAATCAATCCTGAGTAAGAAATATGAAGGAGTGTGCACCACTACATGTGAACCATGCACAATCCACAACAATCGGAAGTAAGAAAGAGTTGTGCCCACTACAGGTGGAAACCATCACAATCCATACGCTTATTTCTTTATATAAGTGTGTGGATTTCCGCACGGAACTTGCTGATTGAGGCTCTATTCTAATGTGTGTGCGACCTAAATCTTTACAACCAAAAATGACAATAGCATTCATCATGCTCCACCAAAATGTTATCTTCTTTTATCTGTTGACAGTCTGTAAAAAATAACAAAGTGATTAAATTAAAATAAAATAAATAGAGAAAAACAACAGCTAAGCAGGAAATGTTACCTTCAGAGCTGAACATTAGCTACAAAATATTTACTAATCAAGTGTTTATTTGTATCGGGCAGTGGGTGGATTGCCTCGCTGCCTCCATATTGACGGTCCCCGCCCCCTGCACAGTCTTCTCCCCATACTGGGGGTCTTTCATAAAAATGTCCCCCATTTCTGGAAGTCTGTGCTTGTAACTTCCTCTAATCTGCACTCTCTTTGACTCAGCCTTTTCTTCTATGAAGTACTATTGGCTCATTCCTGCCTTTTTTCAAAAAATATTCTAAATAATTTTTTTTCTTATCAGCTCCTCCGAAATCAGAATGTGTCAGCTGTACGCAGCAGGGAGAGCAATGAAAACTGAAACCGGAACACGTAGGTACC
>JAGGCT020000035.1:4744282-4784667 GCA_017654935.2 Phymorhynchus buccinoides
CACTGCCCCGTGCGTGCCCAGGGACAAGTCCTATAGAAATGAAGCAATTGTCAGTACACGGTTACTCAGACACCCACCCACCGGGGGCATTGTTCTCAGGACACCACCCCACCGGCGCATTGTTACTCCAGAACCAGACCCCAACCTGGGGGCATGCTTCTAGGGACATCACCCACCTGGGGCATTGTTGGCTCAGACACCACCCCCACCACGGGCATTGTTGCTTCACAGACCCACCCCACCTGGGGCATTGTTCCACAGGACCAACCACCCACCTGGGGCATTGTTCTCAGACACCACCCACCTGGGGCATTTCTTCAGACACCACCACACCTGGGCATTGTTCTCAGGACACCACCCACACCACCTGGGGCATTGTTGCAGGACAACAGCACACCCCGACGCCACCTGATGAGGCTGACTCTGACCTTCAGAACATGACCGACCTTGATCCTGACTGCCGTGTTGTCTGGGAGAGAGGGGCGGCAGGTTAGACTCGCAAACGGGGATTGTTTCCTGGAAAGGCAGGAGGGTTTTCGCTTATCCGCCATTTCCGCATCAGGTGTTTCCTGCTGCACCACAGAACGTTCCTGGTGAAGCAGAGCTGCCAGCTGACATGCTGCGAGTTGAGTCAAGCAGTCGGCACTTACAGCACGAGATGGGCTGAGCAGATCTGAGAAGCCGCTCACATGAGTGTGCCAGCTCCAGGAGCACATTGCTTTCGGTTGGGTGTTGCGTAGCAGCCGGATCTTACCTCTCCACCCCCCCTCCTGGCCCCCCTGCCCCGTCCTGTGCTGTGTTGGTGCCGGGATGCTATATCCCCAGCTGCATGCTGCTGCTGCAACACCTCCTGTGCCAGTGTGGTGTATGCGAGAAGGTGGATGTTGGCATGCGAAGGACGACCAACATTAAGGTGAAATCATCAAAAGAATATCAAAGTTTTGAACCGCTCTTTTGACGAAATTTGGATGAAAAAAGTATACACATGTATCGAGTTGGTGCATGGATGATCAACACACACACACAAACAAACAGCAACACACACACACACACAACACACACCTACACTACACAGTATTGAGAATGACTTCCTCTTCTTCCTCCCTGATACAGTGACACCTTCAAACTGGACTATTCTGTTACTGTTAGACAGCATTTGACAGACAGAACAGACGCAGACAACTACACAAAACACACACAAACACTTGTACAAGTTAAAGTACTATTAAAAGAAAATCAATCACTTGCTGTACTTTTAACCAATTTAGAACTCAGCGAATAGGTTCAAGTGGCAGCCAGGGGCTTTGTGCTTGTAGGCTGTTTCTTAACCCATGATGGAGCCTAATGTTCATGTTTTGGATGAGGAAAACCAAGGTTTTGTTGGCCTTGTTTGTTACAAAATTGGTGAAATGTATCACATTTATAATTTTACATACTGCAAACAGTGTATAAAGATTAATACTCAAAAGTTTATAAAGTAGTTCTAAACACGCATGGAATCCATGCAGGGTGCCGCCACTAGCCACGGTTCGTCAATTGGGCAATGAATATGAGCTCCAATGTAGTAAACGGCCAGAATAAGATGGAGTTTGAAGCAGGGTTGGGGTAGAGTTAGAACAAGAACAAAAAGACCAAAGTAACTTGCACAGTTTGTTGTGTGCATTTGGGAAGAATTGTCTTGTTCCGCTAACTGCTCCCAACCTGTAAGCTAGTGTAAGCCTTGATGTTTACAACTTACATAGGGCCTGCACGCCTAGCTTGCTTTAGGTCTTTCAGTTGGAGTGCCTTCTTTAGTTTGGTATTGTTCGCCTAGCTACGTTTATTTTTTCTGATGTGCAACTCTAACCGTAAAATGGCGTAAAAATGCGGACTATAAGGCGCATACTGTTTTTCCTATCAACTTTGCCCATGCGGCTGTACTACACTGATGCGGACTTATCTGTGGAAGTTTTTCCATTTACATTTATCTGTATGATTAAATTGTTTCTGGCCACGATTCTGATTAATAATAATAATGAGGAAAATTTATATAGCGCCGCTCGACCATAACTATGTAGGGGGGACTATCAGGGCGCTTTACACAAAATTGAACGGAATAAGAACATGAGAACAAAAATCCAATAAATGTAGACAGACAAAAGCAATAGCGGTCAAGCTTCGTTTGGCTGGGAACAAATGCACATATCAAATTAATATCAATCAGCAGGAACAACTGCGGTAACTACTACTACTGACTACTACTACTTACTACTACTTATAGACTCTTACAGTTGGCAATGTATGTCAGTTTCTAAGTCAGCAAGAGAATCTAGAGTGTACCTCGTTCAAATCTTACAATGCATAAAACAGGTTATTAATCCATACGGTTCATCAATTATGAGCTCAGGAATCAAGTGCTGTTCGACCACTTTCTGTCTGTTGCAAGGCCACGAAACCTCTTATTCTGCCTTTATTCTTTCCGCGCTATTCGAACTATTGCAACTCTCTTCTCTGTGGCTGTCCTAAGTATCTCCATGCAACGGGTGTTCGAAAAAACTGCAAATCAGCTGCAGCACGCCTCACTCTCAAGATTTCAACGTTTCTATCATATAACACCTCAATCTTCGAACTTGCACTGGCTTCAGTAGAGGCTAGAATCAAGTATAAGAATAGGCTTGCCTTTGTTTTCGCGTGTCGGTTCACTCCTATGGTCCCGGTATCTCTCAGAGTTAGCCGAACTAGTAACTGTCTAGCTATACCTGCTGCTCCGCTACGTTCTCTCTGACTGCTACACACTCAAGGTTCCTCGGGTCCACACGGAAATCGTGTGTGTGAACGATCTTTCTACTATTTAGCACCTCACTTATGGACTTCCCTCCCACAACAACCCCATTGTGCCGCTCATCTGACTCTATTCCGCCTTTCGCTCTGCCCTTAAAACTCACTTGTTTCGGACATATTATGATTGATTAGTGTTTGTGTGTGAGTGTTGTGTGTGTGTGGGGGGGGGGGGGGTGGTCCGTTGAGTGCAGAGAAAATCTTGTAAAAAATTTATTTACAATTATTTTATAATTTGTAAGTTGTATGTAGAATGTCTACGTCTTGTAAACTTTAAAATGCTTGTAAATGAGGTAGAAGTTTTTTTTTTGTATTTTTTGTTCTTGCAAAATTTGTCTAATTATAAATTAGTCATGTAATTGGTATGTCGATGGCAGTATGATTTTATTTTCAAGTTGCAGTATTGTATTCAAACTTGATTGAGAATGTGAATGTGGTCTCTATGTTTCTTCTTAGAATGTTCATATTGTAACTATTTTACTTGTATAATTAATTGTGTGCCGGAGTGTGCGTGCGTGTGCGTGTGTCTCTGTGTGTGTGGTATGTGGTGCATGCAGGCGTTGCGTAGCCACAACCCGTTGCGTATGCAGTGTGGTGTGTGTGCGCGGCGCTGTACGTGTGTGTGTGTGTGTGTGTGTGTGTGTGTGTGAGGAAAGAAAGAGAAAGTTGCGTGCAATCATAGTGCATGTATCTTACTTTCTAATGATGAATTATTTGTTTGCCTTAAATGTTCTTGTTATCATGTAAAGCGCACTGAGCTCATGTGAGAAAGAGTGCAATATAAATTCCCATTATTATTATTATTTAATAACACGTACTCAGGTCACAGACATTCACAAGCATGAATACCAGCATATATTCACAACACATACACACAAAAAAAAAAAAACAACACAACCAACCAGCACACGCACACACACCACACACATAGAATTTCTACTTTGTGTGATTGTGCACATGCACTTTTCTCTCTGCCTCTTATACTGGGTGCGGCTTATATAGTGTACCTACTAATATTGTTTCAATTTAAGGGATGCCCTCTTATATGTATACAGGTGCGTCTTATAGTCAGTTTTTACGGTATGAGCTCTAATACAATTCACTGACCCATCTCCCGGATTGGGCTGTTTATTCGTGAATCGGCAGGCTGTGGCTAGAGCCCGAGCACGGACCCATACGTTGCTAAACTTAGTAACTTTCATTGAATATGTGATCAAAGAAACCACAAAGACCACTAACTAGTGTTAGAAATGAACAAGTAAAAGATTAGTGGTGGGTTTACTTTATTGTCCCCCAATGGGGGACAGTGCATATGACCAAACTTCTGTACATAGAGATCTCTTTCTGAAATTTATGGAAGTCTCGTCAGTATGTATATCCGCTACACTACCACTGTCGTGGGATCAACCCAAACAGGAAGACCTTTCGATAAAAGAATGGTGTTCTTCTCTGCACTAGGCCGAAAAGTCCACAATTTAAGCAAAACCGCACAAGGTGAAGAAGAAAAATGAAGAAATAACAGCAAAATATTCAAACAACAACCACACAAAAACACACACACACGAAACCAGCCCAGAACACACAACAGCACACAACACATAATGTTCTTCATGTTTTCTTCTTCACCTTGTGCGGTTTGCTTAAGATTGTGACTTTCGCCGTCACGTACAGAGAAGACACCATCTTTTAGTCAGAAAGTCTTCCTGTTGGGGTTGATCCACACGACAGTGTTTGTTAGCAGAGTATACATACTGGGACGAGAGAATTCCATAATTCGAGAAAGAGACTCTCTATGTAGCCATGTCATACACTGTACTGTCCCCCATTGGGACAGAAAAAGAGTAAACCAGCACAATCTTTACTTTTATTTTACACAGTTAGTGGTGTGTGTGTGGGTCTCCTAGTAGTAGAGTAGTAGTAGTAGAGTAGTATGTAGTGTAGTAGTAGTAGTAGTAGTAGTAGTAGATAGTAGTAGTAGAGGGACTGGCTACTGCCCTAAGCTCGCGTCTTATATGTTGGTCTCCATCCCAGAAGTTTTCTCTAATAAGGTGGCATTTGCATGCGAAAAATAATCAAAACTATGATTGCAATATCAATCATCATAATGTATATAAAAGAATCTTCACTAAAATTTTTCATATTTTGTCAGAGTAAGATTTTGAAGGACGTTCGTAGATGGTGCATTTGTTAGTTCAGGTGGCCGTGAGTTTCCAGGGAGTTAGCAATCTTGTATAAAACAATGCTTTCGTTTGTTAGTATTAAAAACCGTTGAACTTTTACTTTCCCCTCTTGGTTTTAGTTGTGTCAGACAAGGATGTGAGAGAGAGGACTCAAAAACCTGATATCAAGCTAATGTGTGAATGAAAATGTTTGTACATTTGAATGATAGTCACCTCTTATCCGCATACCTTTAGTGAATGTAAGTTCAACAGCTTAATCTATATACTGTAGGTTAATCTTTACAAAATTTTACTAATTTTGTTGCTCACACCTTGACTTTCTCAATGATGAGATACTGTCTCTTAAGATATGGGTTACCAGATAAACGTTACCATATTCTAATGGACGGGGAAACCATGACTTGATAATAACAAAAGAATGTCCTTATGTATTTGTTGTAAATGTCTTTTAATTATACCCAAAATCTGGTTGCTTTGGCTAACTGCTTTTGAATATGGATATCAAATAATAATAAATATCAAATGACTCGAGGATCTTTTCTCTTACATGGATGTATTATCTTATGTACATCATTTTAAGTTAATAAAATAATCACACTCCGGGTTATGTTGCCAATAGCATTACCTGCATTTAGACACGTTAAAGTACAGATTCCAAGCCTCTGACATTTTCCGATAAATTTGTCTAGGTCACTTTGTAAGGAACTATGTTTGCTATAAAGATTATAAATTTTCGTGTCATCAGCAATATTTACATGTACTTTGGGGACCAAAATAGGTAAGCATTTTATTAAAAATGGCAATAAAACAGGTCAAGGATCTTGCCTTGGGGGAGTCCACTTAAAAATCAGTATTATGGAGCATGATGAGCCCACAGAACCCTTTGTTTCCTTCGCACATAAAAATGTTCTATGAATTTAGTAGGATATACACAAATACATGCCTTTAATTCAATAATAACCTTTCGTGTGGTACAGAATCAAAATAGTCTTTTTAAAGATCTATAAGTAAAACAATCAAGAGCACAAAAAACTATCATCAAAAAAATATCTTGTAAAATTCTTCCATTACTTCGAAGAGAGTTGGTAAACACAAGGAGACCTTTTAGTTCTGAAAACCATGTTGGACTTTAGAGTACAAACTATTATCTATCTATGAGAAAATATCGCAGACTCTAATGAGTGATTCTAAAACTTACTGACTATGCATGTTAGACTTAGTTAACTTACTGGTCTATAGTGGCCGGTGATTCGGATTAGTCCCTTTTTAAAAAACACCCGTTACAAATAAGCAGTTTTCCAGTCATCTGGGATCAACACAAGTTTCATAAAAGAAGCATTAAAAAGCTGTACATAGTGGTATCTAGAGTTCCTCACTTAATCTTTTAAAACCTTAGGTGGGATACATCTGGTCCTTGCGCATTTAAAAAGGGGACAAAGGGTCTAAATTATCTAGTTTTTTTCTTTCACAGCCTCCGGGGTTACCCTTAGACCTGAAATTTACTAATTACCATCTGAATAAGAACAACTGGTTAGTTTAGGTAAATAGCTCCTTGTTTTCACTGGTAAAAAACACTTGAACCTAATTATTTAAAGTCCAGCCGTTTTGGGAGTCTGATTTGCAAAGGTTACCTTTATCATATACGAGGTGCTGGATTTCTGCCTTACTCTTGGTTTTCTCTTGGACAAATTTCCAAAACGGTTAATGGCAGCCGCTAGCAAGGCAGGGCTCCACGTTCGCTCCTAAAGTATTGACTTGTTTACATGTGTTAAGTGCCGGAGTGTGTGTTGATGTGTATATTTGTGTGCCATGGATCCAATCGTCACTTCTGACTGACTTAGTTTATGGAGCCCCATTACACACAGGTTTTTCTTTCTGTTATTTTTTTAATGACAGCAGAAACTCCAATTCTGTGACTCAGGTAGGCCGACATTTTCGTCTGGGGGGTCACTCCATCCCTTCACGTTGGGCCTAAGGGATTCCTCACAGGCCTTCGGAGCCCTGGACAACCATTTTCCGCTGACTGTGGCCAACAGCTGGGATGTCGATCACGGCTCTCCTACCCGGCTATCACGCCAGACCAGCTGAACACCTTAAGAACACAGGCGCCCGCGGCGCTGAGGAAGCAAGCAATGTTATTGCATCGGCTGAAAAGCTAGGGGACAAGGTTGTCAACTTTCCGATACAAACGTTCCTGTCGTGGGAGGGAGGCAGAAGAAAACGGAAGAAAGAAGGATCAACATATCATGCGGTTCACCCTTTCAACGATGTTAGTGCTGGCCCCACCACACAACATGGCCCGGCACCACCCTGTAGATATCGCTCTGGACCCACTGAACCTGTCTTCCTCCGCCCCGGGGCTCAAACCATCCGAGACCATCACCATCCCACTCCAAAAAAGTGAGACCACTCTGCCCCGTCAGCTAGTCTATGTGTGTCTTTAACGCACGTCTGTTTGCCCCTCCCCACAAGCGGATACAGCCATATACGACTTTTAACCGCATTGACCGCGACGTGTGGGACATCCTCTGCTGACTGAGACCGGCTTCGTCCACTTCGGGTGATGAGGCAAAGTTGCCGTGACCTGACTCCCCTGGCTATTACGATGTTCTCCCTCCCCAGCAGCAGCAACACAGGGTGACCCGGGAGAGTAGGTGGCGATGGGCCGTCATCTCAAAGGCCACCCTTAGGCTGAACACTGTGTACCTAACAACGGAATTCACCTTCCCTCATTCTTATCTTTTGAACTGACCCCGATGAACCCTGACCCTCCCGGACCAAACGTGTGACCTTCTTACGTCCTCGGACACACACCACCACCCAACAAGAAAAACAACTGGGACTGTACACTTTCTTTGACGAATGCCCTGGCTTCTGACTGTTGTACTTTACAAAAACACTTATAACAGTGTTATGTGACTGACGACTTCAACTTTCATGTAGAGGACCCGTTGTGATGGATATTGCCCAAAAAGATGTGCAACAGTTAGATTATTAGTCTTAGCAGAAGGTTGTAGAGACGCAACTTCAACCTGTGGGGACAATTTTAGAATGTTTAGTTATTCATATACATGATGAATAATGGGAGGACTAATGTTGTTCTTTCTACTGATGTATGCCATGTCTTGCCTTCAGACCATTATGCTATTGTGTGTAAACAAGCCTTACAAAAACCCACGCGTAGTGCTAAATTTGTTCTTTCGACGTCGCTAACAAAGTCAATTGTCTGATAAGATTGAGCAAATGATATTCGCAGCCATACGCCCCACTATGGTAGTCTCTCTGAAGTAAAACACCGAGCTCTCTGCTGTTTTAGACACAGGCATGGGCCTGGTCTGAAATAAAAAACTCCGTGGACGGAAAGCCCAGTCCGTGGTATAACTATATTGCCGTTGGAATGCGAACGCGTCAAAAGTCGAACGCAGGACGGCTGAGCGACAGGAAGAAAAAACAAGCTCACAGTACACAAAGGACATCACCGTGGCTGCTATAGATAGGATAGCCCAAGAGAGTTGATTCTGCTAAAGACAGATTCTACACTCCATCGTCGTTATGGCTCAGAATACGTGTGTAAAACAGCTGTTAACCAAACACATAACTCTCTGTCGGCAAACAAAACCAGCTGTTCTTCAAACCTTTCTGATGCAAGTCTATACATGACATGTTTGCTGATTTTGTAGGAAATAAAATTATAGTATCCGTAATAGCTTTCAGTCTGTCCCAGCAGGTTTGGACAAGTCACTGCCAACCATTTTGAAGGTATCCCCTTTCTAACTTTCACCCCTGTTTCCAGGCCTTGTTCAAACGACTTTACTACGGAGCCACGCCCAAAAACCTGTGACTTAGAGTTAGAACCCATTCCCACCAAGTTTTCTGTTTCAACACATCGATCTGGTCTAGCCAACTATAACCAATAAATGAACGAGTCACTCTCTCTGGTATTCTTTCCTCGGAATTCAAGACTGCTATCGTACAAACCTCTGCTCAAAAAAAAAAACCTTGACCACCAACGAACTGAAAAAACGATCGACCCATCTCAAATCTCTCTGATCTTTCTAAACTTCTTGAAAGCTTATGTGCTTCATCAACTTTTCTCCCATCTGACCACCCACATTCTCAGTCATCATGCCAGTGCAGCCTATAGGCCAGGGCACAGCACAGCCAGGTTCCTGTTGCGAATTCTGAGACGATTTACTTCCTCTCTCTAGACGAAGACAAAGTTTCGGTTTCTCCTACTCCTTGATTCTTCGGGCGCCTTCTATACAATCAATCATGACATGCTTTTATTGACTCGAACAAAAAAGAATTTTGGAATCACTGGACAGGTCCTCAAATAGGTTTCGTTCCTATCTTCATGAAAGAAAACAAATGAGTGGGAAATTAGTGTAGTAATGAAAAACAAATCTTTCTTAGTCTATGTTCTTGATTTGGCGTACCACAAGGCTCTGTGCTTAGGACCAATTTTGTTCATTCTTTATACCACCCCATTGACTCCCCTCATAAGAAACACTCGTCCGTCATGAAAATGTATGCCGATGATAATCAACTCAATCATCATGCTTCACCGCTAGCTCAGGGAGAAAAGCAGCCAGCTTATTCACGCACTCTTCAAGGACTGTCACTGAAACGTGAAAACATGGATGACACAAACAAAAGCTTAACTAACGTGACAGAACTGAAGCCACTTAGAGTGCTTTCCCCCATTCTGATTGACTCTAGCTCTCTGCCGTCCACCATTGCACTGTAGATTCCAACATCCATTTTCTGTAACATATAGCAACCTTGGTGTTTCTTGGATGAAGAGCCTTGCCAATGCAACTCATCTCACTGAAGAGTCTGCCAGTGCGATACATTGAACTCAGGCGAATCAGCTCTCTACGACCTAGGATTTTAGGGAGACGAGAGATTGAGGGACGATTTTCTGCGACGACACCCGAGGCAACCAAAACGCTAGTCAAGTTCAATACATTTTGTCTAGATTAAGATACTGCAACTCCCTTGACTTCGTTGCCCACAGGCGCGCTTCCAAAAACCCTTACAACATATTCAAAACTTCTGCTTTCACCTAGAATAGGTACTTCAGCAAAGACACAAGGCGTCTTCAATACAATCACCATGAGAGTAAAGGAGTGTAGATTGGCTACCGGGTGAAAACAAAGAATATAAATCTTGTACTAAGCTGCTATGTGTCTATGCTATGAGATTCCTGTATCCCGGGAAACAGCACTCGCAATACCTCTTGAGCTTACTTGAATTTACGTTCCGATAGAGATTCTCTGTTCCGTTCACACAGCCTCTATCATGACAATAGGCACACTTTCGTATACGAGAAAAAATTTAAATCGTGTGTATAGGCCATAGGCTCGTGTAGAGAGTTTTGTACCTTAGATATGTCAGGCAAAACTCTGGATCATTGCTCATTCTGCTGTCAGACATAGTCAATCATGTAGCCTCGTTAACACACCTGAAAACTCCACTGTTCCGGCGGTAATGCGAGATCTTCCAACTAACACCCCGCCCATCTCCATGTGCACGTGTGTGGGTAGTGTGTGTGTTGCCTGATTGGTGAGTGTGTGTGTGTGTGTTTACTGTCCCCGACGCGTCCTGTGATTGGGCGACCGGTCTTCTTTTTTGTGTGGTGTGGTAGCCGTGTGTGTGTGTGTGTGTGTCCGGTGGGTTAGTATTGTGCGATCTATGTCCTGTATGTTTGTATGTATGTCTAATGTGTGTGCGTGTATGTGTAGTATGGTATGTATGGTAATTTGTGAGCGCCTTTTAGTGTGTTCTGCGAATGGTGAGTTGTGTGTGACTGCCCAATTATTATTATTATTACTGTTGCCAGTCATGTGCTACCTTTTTTCATAATTCTTCCTTTATCTTTTATTGCTTTGGTACATTTATTTATAATTTTAATTGTATTACTATTCCATCTAGTGGATGGTTTCATGTGTATGTAGAAGACTCTCTCAATAATGTCTCGTTTTGTGTGTTTATATAATTTATTATTCATTATCATAGCTTTTCTTATGCATCACTATGTTTCTATTTTTTTTAGTATTACATGTTTCTACGCTTTCTTGGGTTGTAAACTTGTCTCATTAAAACAGTAATTATGTCTTGTTATATGTGTCCAGGACTAGTGTATTTACATCGGTCGTTCGTCGTACTTCACAAGTGAGTGCAGACTCAGAGTAATATTATAAAGGATTTTTTTCATCTCAGTTGAATATGTGTTCCTTTTCTTAATTAAAATGAGTATCGTCCTTATATATGTACAGTTCTTACTTTGACATTACAGTTTAAAGATAGACATCGTGGTCAGCTTTTTCAAATGCGGTAACAATGATGATATCAGGACACTAATCCCTAACATGTTGGACAAGAACTAAGTCTAGAATATTAGAGTTTTTCCAAGCCTATTTTCTTGTTGGTGTATGACTTTTGTATGAGAGATAGGCAATCCCTTCAAAACATTCTATGAAGTCATGTCTTCCCCACTTGTTCCACTGTCCCTGCCATTGAATGTTTGGATAATAAAATCTCAAACACACACACTTTATTATACATGTGAATGTGATAATTTATTTGATTTCAGAGAGTTTGCATAAAGTAGTTATTAACATTTACACCTTGGTAGAAATTTGGACTCTTGTACACGCAACCATATGATAAGAACATTTCATTATTAGTGGTTCTAAATTCACCACCAAACACTCTCCTGGGATTTAAAAATCAGTTTAGATGACATTTGTCTAGGCATTCCGAGAATCTCTATGATACAGATAGATTGCCACTCCTCTATGGGGGTTATCATTGTCTGAAAAGAGTATAATCTTTAATACCTAACTCTTTATCAGTAATATTCTTGTTAATGTTGTTATGTCCTTTATATTTAGGAAGAATTTCTGTGAGGCCAATAATGGCTGGCTTCAATTCATCAATACGACATAATAGCTCATCTTTTTATCTATTCAACAAACTATCCACATTGCTATATAATATACAACAGTAATTGAATCATCAGTTTCTATATTTACAGTGTTTCCATTCAAAACTTACTTTTAGAATTGTGCACCAAACAAATCAGAACTTTTATTTACACTATTTACATCCTCCGACTCCGAGTTTGTCAGTCAATGGCCTGAAGCACTGCCAGACGGTTTGGCACTCTTGCCACCGTTCTTCCTTGGGGTTAGCTTTCTCTATCTCTGACTTCACTACCACTTTCCCATGACCTTGATCACTAGATTTTTTCACATTTCATTGACTCTCTCCTTTTCTCTCTCTCATTCTCTTTGATCAAAATATTATCTCCCACACATATTATGGTGATGAACCACTGGCATCCTTTATGGATCCACCACTATTAACAGTGGCATTTTAAAGCTATAAAGCCATTTCAAGCCACATTTGTACAGTGCATGGAGGGTTGGTAGTGTTTTGTGGTATAGTTTGTTCATAACTTTCATTAAAGAAAAATCAATTAAAGGACCATAGTCATCTCCATTCGGACCTAAAAACGTTCTGGAAAACGTTTCAGCATTATTTTTCCTACTACACATAGATCTAGACACAGTATACAAACTGTATCTATGTAACCCTACCTTTTATAATAATAATAATAATAACAGTACATTTATATAGCGCTTTACCTCCAGATGAGCCCAAAGCGCTATACAATCAATTATTCATCAACAGATAACAAAAAACATTCAAGAGTGACACCAACGACCAACAGCGCATATACAAAGCAACTCTCTCTCTCTCTGTCTCTAACTAACAACACACGCACACACACACAACAACACAATACACACACAATCAACACACGCACACACACAACGCACGACACACACACCACACACACAGAGAACACGCACACGCAACACACAAACACACATAAACACACAAATATTGACGCCTAACTCCATTCATACCCATTTTGGTAAGAGCCACAGCAACTGAGCCCGCATGGACTGACCACATACACCTAACACACATACACAAACACCATCACACACAACGTACTCACTGCAGACAGACACGCACACAAACACACACACGTGTGTGCACACACACACCCACAAAAACCAAAAATACACACAAGCACACATTCATGCTCACCCACACACACACACTCACACACACACACACACACACACACACACACACACACACACACAACACACACACCACAACACGCACGCGCACACACACACACACACACACACCACAACGATGACGCCACAAAACACAGCACAAACCTCTTAAATCAATCATCCCTCACGAGCACACAACGATAGACAAATGATCAAATATTTAGAGCGCAGCAGGAAAAAGATGTTTTTTAAGAGAGGTTTTGAATGAGGAGACTGAGTTTTTTCTTTTTTCTTTGGAGTGTCGGAGAGGAGAAGGCAGAGAATTCCACAGAGATGGTGCTTGACAAGAAAAAGAACGTTGGCCAGCATATTTGAGACGGATGGAGGGAATGGAAAGGAGACGAGAATCAGAAGACGAACGTAGTTGGCGAGCTGGGACATAGAGATGAAGAAGATCAGAGAGATACAGGGGAGCTTGATCATTCAGTGACTTGAAGGCAAGGAGGAGAATTTTGTAGTCAATACGTGATTTGAACTGGGAGCCAATGTAGGGAACGAAGAACCGGAGTGATGTGATCGTACCTAGGGGAGAGAGAAATGAGACGAGCAGCATTATTTCTGGACCCGTTGGAGCTTAGAGATGAGAAATGATGGACAGCCAGCAGAGTGAGTGACACTTACAGTAGTCAAGTGCGAGACAGGAACAAAAGCACATAATAGAGTCTTCAGGGCATCCTGAGAGATGGAAACGGCGGAATTCTTGGAACTAATTCTTCGAAGTTCTAGATAGCAAGACTTGCTAACATTGGAAACATGCTGTTTGAAAGGAAGGGTTTGGTCCAAAGTAACACCTAGATTGCGGATGGATGCCGATAGCTTGATCTTAGTGCCATCAATGTCGACAGAACCTGGGAGAACCTGAGTTTTTAATTGTGTGGTTAGAGGCTACAAGAATTATCTCTGTCTTATCAGCATTCAGTTGCAGTTTGTTGTAAATCGTCAAGATAAAGTGAGCGCACACACTTTTATTTCGCAAAAAATCGATCTCCTGGGGCAGATTTGCTAGCTGCCATTGAATCTCACAAAAAATGGGATTTGTGCGATAATCCATTTGGATTAGGGGAAATCAATACGGCACCTGTGACTGGTGTTGAAGTATTTGAAGACAAATTAATTTGCCTGTTTGTGGCCCGTTTTTAATAATATAACTTGTTGGGATACTTTCAGAACTAGCTTATGACGTAACGCTGTCAGAGGATACGTATTATTATTATGACGCCAAGTTGTACACCTTCAGGTTCCTCTCTTCTTGTTCTAGTCCAGGCTAAATTATAAAGTTTACCTTGTTTTGTGATATATTAGGTTTCTATGTTGATCTAACATGATTTGAGGGTGCGGAATCCAGATCCGTTAAAGACCAAGTTGTAAATGTTGAATATTTTGAGTTATGACGTAATATTCAAAATGGCCGCCATAGGTCTCTAGAGAACTGTAAAAACATGCACTTAACGTAATTGTTTTGTATCTAATGTTTGTTTTGGTTAAGAAAAATAGTATAAGTTGCTGAAATGATTCAATCTATGCGAATTATATCCTATTTTAGTTCTTATTAGCCCCCAGCCACTATGCGGAGAGGGATATCACGATCTTTCGTGTCCTTTCATTTGCTTCTTAAGAACTATGTCACAGGATCACTTCGAATTTGTGTGTTACTATTTTAATGAAGCTGATATGGCCCTCAGTATGCCTTGTTGACTTTGACCTTTGACCTTCAGTATGTGATTTCATTGTATCAACTATACTTTTTCAACTTTTGCACTGCTGTCGTAGCATGTTTCTAAGCTAAGGTTTGTAGATGATGTTGAATTACTGATGCCTATTTTATGCCTAAGCCATTCATCTGAAATGCTTTACCTTGAGTTTGAATGGAATATTTCAACTTTTTGCTTTAATATATATTAAATCTTTGCAGTAACTGTCTCATAATTGGTACAATTGAGCCAATGGTTAAACATATCTAGATCGCTAACCTAAGTACCAATGACATATCAAGCATTCATCTTGACGCTTGGCCTTTGTTGCTAGGCACCAAGCAGAACAACACGGCGATCAGTGCCGATATTTCTTTTTATTTTATAGGTGGGTAAAATGGCCGACATTCCACTGCACGCCGGCACTTTTACCCACCTATAAATTGGCTAATGCACCAGTTATGAGACCATTACTGCAAATATTTAAAACATATAAAAACAAAAAGTGTTAAAATATTCAATGCAAATTCAAGCTCAAGCATTTAAGATGAAATGTTTAATAAAAATAGGTATCAGGAATTTAATATTCTCTATAGTATATATAGATACACGTTAGCTTAGGAAAAAACAAACACATAACTTATTTTACCACAGCAGTGTAAAAGTTTAAAAAGTATAGTTGATACATTAAAATCACATACTCAAAGTCAAAGGTCAAGGTCAATAAGGTATACTGAGGGGCACATCAGTTTCATTAATATAGTAGCACACAAATTTGAAGTGATTCTGTGACGTGGTTCTTAAGATAATTGCCATGCAACTGAAAGGACGCGAAATATTGTGATAAGCCCTCTCTGCAGAGTGGCTGGGGGCTAATAATTACAAAAATAGGATATAGTTCACATAGTTTGAATCATTTCAGCAAACTGTACTATTTTTCTTACAAATAAAAGCATTATATACAATGTAATTACGGTAAGTGCATGTTTTAACAGTTTTTTAGAGTCCCATAGTGGCCATTTGGGATATTTTCGTCATAGCTCAAAATGCCCAAAATTTACAACTTGGCCTCCAACGGATTTAGATTCGGCACCCTCAAATCATGTTAGATCGACACCTAATATACATTACAAAACAAGGTCAAGCTCAATTTCGCCTGGACTACTACGTACTAGTAGTACTACTAAACTAGGCCTACTGACAACCCTTAGCTGCGTCATTTGAGCTAATTATGCCCCATGACGAGATTTCAAGATAGCAGAATACACAGAAGGAGAGATGCTGACTTTGAGCTTACACAACAGTATAATCGAGTATGATTGCAGGTTCAGCGCTTCATTAAATTGCGTATGTCTGAAGGACGGTACCATTTCTGGAGAGTGTTTGTTTAAGGTGTCAGAGTTTACAATTCTAAGATCGATTTTTGCATTCTAAGCGACAAACAGTATTGCGCAAACTGCACTCAGTTTTAATTTACGAGAAGGTATCATGGAGCAACAACTTTTTAAGCTACCAAAACCTCTGAACGTGTTAAAAAAAAGCAAAAGTAGCTACGGCAGTTTACAAGACGAACAGTAAGCACTATCTGCAGTATGGACTCCAACTATTTGAAGTTTCATTGGATAACGGCAACGGCCATGTGGCCATTTTGTCTTGACTTTTTTTTCCATTTCTAACCCTAACCCTAATCCTAACCTTATCCCTATCTAACCCTATCAACTCATCTAACCCTACCTTGACCTGGAGAAAGGGATAGGAGTAGCAGCGAGTTCATAAACTTGAAAAAAAACCTCATTGGAGTCGATACTGCAGATCTATCGCCATTCTATATAATCATGTTACAAGCGGCAGCGTCGTCAGTACCTCCATCCACTGCATCCAGGTAATTCACCACGGATGAAAACAACACGTCACACACATGTTGTACACTGCGATCGGCTTCACACAGCTGGCATGCTTTCTGGCTCATAAAGACGGGCTTCAAAACAGTCAGGTTTCTGCTCTCATACAAAATCTTTGTGTCTTCACACAAACGTTGTGACCCCTTTAGTCTCAGAACGTTATCAAGTGAACTTTGCTGAAGATATTGCTTGATGATTGGTGAGACATTTATCGTGCTCAGCTCGGTACATAAGAGCACACTGACGTTGAAAAATGTTCTGCAAACGGTCGATGTAAAACCCAAATAGTCAACGTCATCATCGCATGCCTTCAAATTCAATCGAAAATCAGGACCCATTGCGTTCAGTACTCCGTCATTAGAGTACAGCTCAGGACTCGGAAATTGGCAGTTTGAATCTATCCACCACTTCTTTGCTAGATTAAACCTCTGTTTCAGCAATCCCCCATTACTAACAACTGGTAGTGAACCGATAAATGGAGCAGTGATGAAAACAATTAACAAAAGTTCCCAACACAAACGCTTCCAGTTCCACACAAACGCCATGTTGTCTGCTAATGCCAAATCACTACCGGTTTTTAGAACATGATGTCATTTCCGCTGCAAGCGTTACTTTTGATATTGAGAACTCCGAAGTATTGAATAGGTAGGTAGGGACAGGCTTTATCATGGGTAAAGGATTTTTTGACAGGAAGAAAACAGAAAGTACGGGCTGGAGGAAAAAAATAAACTATCATCAAATACTGACATACTGAGTGGTATACCACCGGGAAGCATTTTAGGACCAATTGTATTCACTATTTTTATCAATGACTTGCCAGACTGATCAAGTACAAAGCGTATGCAAAGTGTTTGCTGATGATACTAAAAATTATAATTCCTTTGATAAATCAGATGTGTTACAGAATGATGTAAACAAACTTATTGACTGGTCAGAAAAGTGGAAACTGTATTTTAATGCTAATAAGTGTAAAGTAATGCATTTGGGTTTAAATAATCCACTAAGAGAATATGATATCTCATGGCACAGACATGGGGCCTCCAAAAGCACCTCTACTAAACAACCATTCCTCTGCCTTCCCCTCCCCACCTCCAACCCCTGCTATCCCAACACACACACACCACCACCAAAACAAACCAAAAAAACAGATGCCACCCTTATTTGCATGCATGTATTGTCACCTGAACACAAATACTCCTGTGCATGCATCATGCGGGGCCCGTGTTTCCCCGGCTGATCTTGGGGGACTAATCGGTCGTGCATGACACACACTGCATACATCATGCGGGGCCCAGGTGTCTCCAGCTAGACCGGGTACATTTAACGGTCGTGCATGACTTTTAACTCGTCTTTCCCTCTAGTATCACACCCACCCACCCCAAACCCCCTCCATCCCCCCTTCCCAAATCAAATCCTCACATATTTAACTTAATTCTTTCTACATGGTAAACTGTGTATCTGTGAACACTCAGTTATTTCCTGACTATCTTGCAACCATTTCTTTCTTTCTATTTCCCCATAATGTTATTATTTCGCTTTGTACTCTATCTCTTGCTATTTCCTCTCTTTTTCGTACTACCCCCTAAAGTGCAGCAGAACCTTCAGCGTGTTAAAGTTAGCTGCCTAAGGAGAAGAAGAGAGAGGAGAGAAGAACATATGTTAGAATACTTGTTGTAGAAGAAAAGGCTTGGGAGTTACATTTGATCCTAAATTGGGAATTTGAAGGGTTACTCAAGAGAATTTTACAAGACAATTAATAATGGTTTTATTAACTTTATTAAAATGTTGTTGAGACCGCATCTGGGAGTATCGAGGCAGCCAAATTTGGAAAATCCATATCTAAAACGCAATCATTTTCAATTGAGCGTATACAGAGGAGGAGTACTAATAACAGGTCTTTAAATAGTGGTTGAGTATAATGAAAGGCTACACAAACTTGATTTGCCAAGCCTTGAAATAAGAAGACTTCGGTGGTGACCTAATGCAAGTATATCAAATTTTTAATGGTCCTGACAATACTAACAAAAGCTCTTTCCAGATCGTCAATTTTTTCAAAGACTAGAAACCATGAATTAAAAATACTAAACCACATATAGATATTACAGTATTACAGTTTAACACAGGAGACACATTTTTCAGGTAAAAGGTGAGCTAACTATTGGAAACGCAAATTTCTGCCCAGACAAAACTTGCACAGATACTAACAAATTCAAAACCGCACTGGACAAAGACCCCCAAACCCTTAGTAAATTAAAAATAACAGTATGACTAATAGTCTACCAAAACCGTCACAGCTGTGCCAACTGAATTTGAAAAGAAAAAAAAAGAAGAAAAAAAAAGGACGCTTGAGAGGCCGCGAGGCCTAGTCGTCTTAATTAACCGAACCATTGTTTATTTTTTTAAGAATCAGTACACGTCAATCGAATCACGTAAAGAATCCGTTATATCTACACTCAAACTAAAATGTTGCTTAGGCACTCCAATGCCAGATCTATGTCGCTAGAATGTTGACCCGCAAGTAGAATGTATACATTCACGAGCCGTAAAATGTAGAATGTGACATTATATGGGATTATTTTAGTAGAAAGTTGATTCAGTATACTTCTAATGGGTTCTTGTTGTTAGAGATGTATGATTACACTGGCTGAAATGGCGCCCGTCAACATGACACGGTCAACAAGTTAGAAAGTATAGAGAAGACGGCGGTAAAAAAGCGCATGGGGGGTAAGAAGCCCATCAATTATCTCAGTGAAATAAAGAAAATTCAGTCAAATTGCCCATGAGACAAATGCTAGACATTAACGCTGTCTCATGTGGAAAAATGAGGGACTGAAATGTGGCTTCATTTCATAATAATTGGGTGGGCTTGTTACCCGCCCACCCATGCGCTTTTTCACACCGTCTTTCCCCTATAGATTCGAAAGAGGGGCCGTCTCTCAACATTACATGCCACATTTGTAAACATAGACGACACATAAACAAACAAATGTGACATACAGACAAAACTCGAGGGGACACATATATATTACACGACCAAGCTGATTAAAAACAAAGAAAACAGAGACACGTCCAAGAATTCAGATACCTCTCTTGGGATAAGCAAGAAACATTCTTATTTTCTGGTCAGCAATCATCTCCATCCAAACGCTGTAAAACTCATCTTTAAATCACTCTCGAGGCACGGTTCACGCTCTTTCGCCTCCATTCTTTTTGTAAATGGATTGGAAGCCACCTGCCTCAGCTAACACCAACAGTAAAAGGCAGTTGTGGAATTGCGTTAATAGTTTCAGAAAAAATAAAAAGACTACGCACTTCTCGCCCTGTCAACGTATGTGAGTGTATTGTTCCTGAGTGATTCTCAACCTGTGACAACGGATAATACAAACCAAAGAGGTTGCATGCCTGTCAAGTAACACCAATTTACACAGAGGGCACCACTGAGCCGGGGCACCATGAATGTTTCGTAAGAAACACGCGAAGATCACCAGAAAAAACACCTTCTACGAGATATAGCAACACTCATTTTGCTCTGCGTTTCTAGAAATCAAACTGTTTAAATAGGCGATTTCCTCCTTGGCGGAGGTTCTGGAAGTCGCCAAATTATGTTCAGCCAAGAGAAAGGCGTGTACGCATGGTTTTGAAATGGCCGCCAAAATCGGTTGCACAATGTTTCGCAATACAAGCCTTTTTTTTTTGCTTTTAAAAAAAAATTACCGGTGATCTAAAGGAGTTTTGCTCACAAACAAAGGAAATCAGCCCAATTCGTTTTTTTTATGCACTACAGAAAAATAAAACGCTTCAAGCCACAATGAGTGTCCTCCACCCACTCCATCCAAAAGGAGGAGGAAATCGCCGAGTTTTTCGCCAGCTTAATTTCAAGGAAAGCCAGAGCCAAAGTGGAGGATGTCCGATCCTCGAAGAAGGCTTGGATTTTCTGGTGATCTCGACGTGGTGCGAACAAAACTCATCTTCGGTGCCCATTTAAATATGTCGTAGAAATTTTGAGAACAGTAAAAAATAAAAAAATCGATAGCGCTTAGTGCTTATTCAGCCATTAATGAGCGCCTTGTTCTGAGTGTTCGTCGACCACGGAAGTGCGCACGAATGACGGTATCAAACCAACTTGTAAATGTAGGTACAGCCGTCAAACATTCTATGACACATCAGCTTCCCGTCAACAGTCTATGATTTTGTCCATTGATGTACACATTCTATCAATTTCGCTGTAGAAAGTATACATCTTCGTGTTTTTGTTTCAGTGGTCAAACCAGTCTTGTTTTTTTAGAGAATGTTGACTTTGCTTACTTGTGATTATACTTGCATGAGACAAGAATGAGATACAGCATCTATGCGGGGGTACAAATTCTATACGACATATACGTATTTTCCATGCATATTTATTATTTTATGCGATCATACTTTGTTAGTGTATTCTGGTTTACTGTAAAACTAGACAAACTAAGACAGCAAACAGGTAACAGAACATGAGCCTAGTGTATTCCACGGCCACGCATTTTTGCGGACGACACAGCCTGCCATAAAGACGTCTCCAGCGGCCACAGAAGACCAGACGCCTTGTCAGCAGAGTATTGACCACGCCTTGCGCCAATGGGAAGAACCGCTGGAAATGACGTTCCACCCGGAAAAGTGCACGACGCTAGCGACATGACCAAAGGAGCAGAAAGGACAATAGCGGAGGACTGATACACCCTCCATGG
This sequence comes from Phymorhynchus buccinoides, assembly GCA_017654935.2. Taxonomy (NCBI): domain Eukaryota; kingdom Metazoa; phylum Mollusca; class Gastropoda; order Neogastropoda; family Raphitomidae; genus Phymorhynchus; species Phymorhynchus buccinoides. Next base: position 4,765,749 of record JAGGCT020000035.1, read on the forward strand.
GACAAGTGCTGCAGATGTCTCCAGTGCAAAATATCTAGGGAGTGACTCTGACGATGAAAATGAGGAAGATAAAATAACACTTGAAATGGAGCTTTTTAAAATGCCAAAAAATGCATGCAAAAACAATAACATAAAAATCAAGAAATAAAAGCTTACTAGCATGTACAATCACACACACACACGACACACTACACTAAACACACACGACACAACCACACACACACACACACACACACACACTTGCTATGAATCATACCCTAGAATATTTGGTGGAACAGAAATGGGAGGTCAGTTGGATAGTACTGTTTGAAGATGATAGCGTTTAAAGCGTCTTTTGAAAGAATCTGGAGAAATTTGCAGTAGTCGAATTTCAACCGGGGAGGGAATTCATGTTAGGGCAGCAGAATGAGAAAGACGGTGGCCCAAAGGATTTTGTGTGATAGCTAAACAACATCCTAGGCTTTGTCAGCGAGAACATGAAGGCTGAAGTCGCAAGGCCAAAGCCAGCATACAAGGCTCTTGTCCCGACCAGTTCTTAGTAATATGCCGTCGATCCTGTATGGGAGTCCTCACCACAGAACAAACCGCACTGACTCCATCGAGAAAGTCCAGAGCGATGCTAGCAAGGTGGACCATGCAGGACTACAAGCAAACCTCCAGTGCGACAGCATGCTGCAAGAACTTTGCATGCCTTTCGCTGCTAGATGCGAGCAAAAAGGCCGCGACCGTTCGCACCACCCCTGTATAATACAAGAACGGAGCTCATGAAAATTGAAACCAAACATGACGCCAACCAGTACCAATGCTAGAAGAAAACGGACGCCATGACAAACAGGCAGCGCGTGCCCCACGATAGAGCCAAAGGCCGAAGAGGGCCCGTTTTAACCCATTATCAGACGCAGGCGTACGACATCAGACGTCATGACCAATACGTTCAGGGAACCTTTTCCCCTCGCACGGATTAGATTCCCGGAGTGGACTGGCCTCCGCTGCGAGAACATCGTCGCTGCCACGTCCTGCAATAGCTGCATCCTTCTGACCTCGGCAGGCTTCAGCACCACCTGAAGTGGACCAGACCTGGAGGAGAGCCAGCATCAGCAGGCTCTAGCCACATCCAGCAATGAAACCCCGAACAAACGTCCCCACGCCCAGTCCCTTCATGCCCCATCCCCACCTTGTTTTCCCTAGTAGAGGGATCTACCTCGTTTGTTATGTCTTTCGTTCTTTTCTTTCTTTATCCTTTTGGTTGGGGCTCCATGGCACTGCCTTATGGATGTTTCTAGGGGTCGGCGTATGTTCCAGCTTGTGGGGCGAACGTGAAAATAGTAGCTGCGCGGCAGCTCCCTGTAGATCTCCACACCCCAGTCCAAATTAGGACTTGTATTTTGTTTGCTGTATCTCATATTTCCCCCTTACTGGGCCCAATGAAATTCAATAGTGTATGTGACAGCTGCATTGTTGCTGCTTACGGCACACATTTTGTTCTCTCTTCTGCTTGTTTTCTTGGCAGCCCCGACAGTGGTGGCATCTAAAGAAGCTGGCCACACCACAGAAGAACTGATCACGAGAAGAAGAAGAGCCGGGCAGGAGACAGACAGACAGACAAATTCGAAAGGCAACCAAGATCTTTTCATTGTGTTAGAGAACACATACACAACAACACAAAAACCATGCCATGAGTGCAATTTTCTACAACAATTTAATAAAAGAGAATAAGGACAATATGTTACGACTTATTATGAAAATAAAATAAATCATACACAAGGAGTCTTTTGATTATTCACAAAACTGATCATTCGAAGTCTTTGCCTAAGTTATACAAAACTCAGTTAGACCATACTGCACAGTGTGGTTTCCATAATAAAACCACACCAACAAGCAAACAAAAAAACCATGTGTGCTACGAATATTAATATAATGTAGAGTCAGGATACATTTGTACATGCTCAAAACAAAATAACCAGAGGACGTATCTGACACACACCAAAATGATGAATAAGGGCACGTTTTACAGAGACCGCATGGACAGGGCCCATATCAAGCCCCAAATTACCCCCTCTCCAAGAAAAGAAAGAAGAAAAAGAACGAACCCACGTACTAAAAGAATGAATCATGCTTGCCGTCACCTTGAAGTGGGTGTCAAACCAAAGCGACCACATGAATGAACGAAAATTCTAACATTTTCTTCGTTATTAAAGGCCCAAAAGGACCCACAAGAAAATCTATTTTTAGTAAAGTCAGTTGCACGCGTGCGCACTACGCAGAGTTACGACCACTTTATGATTTGGACGGTGCTTGGCTTTGGCTTGTTCGTGATTCAAAAGAATTTAGAATTTGTAATTCATGGAAGTACGGAGAAAAGAAGGAAGCCGACACCAAGAGAGTCCACACCTATCCTCTTATCAGGGTGGTAAGACGATGGCTCAACGGCGGTTTCAAAATGGACCAGAAGCTAGATACAATTTTTGTTTCCCGGCCTTTTTTACTTCTTGGTTAGTGGGGGGGGGGGGGGGGGGGGGGATCTTCCTAACTACAGAACTGACCTTTTGTTTTCCAATCATAAACCGTGATTTGATATGCAGTTACTTATGTCTTTTTGTTTGGTGGTGTGTGTGAACTGGTTTCCCCATTGTCGAGACCCCCCACCCCCCCCCCCCCCAATAATTCAAAGATCCACAGGGGGATCCACAGGCGATACCTGGACTGGTTGGTCACTAAACTTAGCTTAGGTTTGTTTTGTTTTTCTTGTCCTAACTGAAACCTCAACCAGTTATACTGTTACTATGCTGCCTATATTGTAATCAATAGTGGTTTGTATTGTGGGCACTGACTATCTGCTTAAGTGTAAAAGAAGACATCATGTTGTCACAATCGTGGACAATTCTGCGAGTTAGCACTGCTCCCAGGCATTGACTCGACTCGTCCCACCTATCTTTTGACATATGCTATACTTAATGTCCCATCATGTGTCTGTTTCAGGATCTGACGTAGGACCTTATAAACGGCAATTTTCATCACTTCATACCCTGGTGTATTTACTAAAGAGTGTACATTTTAACAACGATATAAAAAAGGAAGTATATAAATGTCAGTAAGAAGCGGGTGAATTTGGGGCTAGTCTGATCTCGACTCATGCCGCTCTGCTCACATTCTCCTGTTTGTTTGTATATACAGTATAACATACATCAATCAGACAAACTTATGTCGAACCAATTCACAGGTCAATCAAAAAAGTCTGTATCAACAGTAGAATGAGAAAACACAAAAACATAATTTAGATGTAAAACATAAACTTAAGCTATATTTTTCCCGTGTTGGCCACAAGATGCATATCAAAACAAAACTACTGTGCACGTTTTAAATAACAAACTATTTTCTCCCAGAGATGCCACAGAACACAACTTAATTCTTTCCGCGCGTTGGTTTTGTTTTCCACAGCTGACGTCACAATCCAAATTAACGCTTGATTTCTTTTCTTGGATACAGCGTCGATCCAATTTCATTCGTCCAGAGACGCGACCCAACCCGCCCACACACCGATACAAACGTTCTAGGGGAGCCATCAGTTAAAGCCACGCACAGCAAAAGAAGAAGAAGAAAGAAGAAGGTATAGTCTCACCATAAGAGTTGTCAAATATCCCCGTGGAGAAGAAGCGAGAAGAAACAGGAAGAGCCCGGTCCTCTCTTCTCTCTCTAAGACAAGCGTAAAAGCATGTTAAACATCCGTTTCGTGTGTTGTTCATCCTGTAGCTGGCACGAAAGAGGTACGATTTTGTCTAACTTTGCACTTTGTATTCACAGGTTCTTTTGAGGAGGGGAGGGGAGGCGTGGGATGGGGCATTGAATAGCTGATTGGGGAGTAGTGGCTCAGTAAAGACTATAATGTACTTCAGTAACTTCTTTTTGTATTAAAAAGTTTAAGATGCGTTGTACTAGAAGCTATTGTGCTAAAAGCAGAATTATGTCGTTATTATTGGGCGAGAGAAGAATCGTGTGTGCACACATGCTGTGCATGCGCAGTATTGAAGGCGCGCGGATGTCGTGTGTGTGGATGAACATTCTGACAAAAAATATGCATTGCCACAGGTGATGCAAATACTGATCTGAGTATGGTTTTTTTTTTAATTACGGTTTAAGAAAAAACCGAATTCAAAGCGAAAAAACACGGTTTTAAAATCGGGTCAGGAGCTTTTGAATCGCGGTTCACATGTTCTAGTACACGTAGTATCACACAAGTTTACCTTTTGTTGCAAAACTTCATGGGTCCAGATGACACCTGGGGGCACACAATGAGGGGTCAAATCTACACCGTCAATGGGCCAATGGGACCTGGGCCCAAAACAATTTGAAGCTGTCTGTGTGATTTCATATAGTTATCACACGTGTGGAAGAAATGCACAAACCGTGCCACCTGCGACACAACAGGAGATGATTACAGGCAAGGGTTAACCAACAATTTTGTATAAGTATACCAGCATGAGCCATGAGTCTCCGATCAACACATCACATCACATCACTATAAGCTATAGGCTATAAGCCTTATGGCCTCTCATTAGTACCCGCATAGCATGATCTCCATCAACACAGTCACATCACATCGATCATAAGCCTATAGGGTAGTAAGCCTTTCTGACCTCTCTTTGCCCTCGCATTAGTGGGATTTTTGCATACAATATCAATTGTGTTTTTTAAATAATTTTATTTGCCGTGGAGTTTACTTTTGGCTGAGTGTGAATACTAACACTAGCTTTGTTTGAATTCCAAATGGTAGAAAAAGTATATTGATAATCTTTGTCACTACGATTTTTAAAGCATTTACTGAAGGTGGGCATTGATGGTATCAATGGATAAATTGTTCCATAATATGTTGTTAGGCATATTAGTAAAGAAGAATGAAAAACTGTGAGTCGGTGTCTCGGTTAGTTACTTGTGTCTCCCGAGGGTAGTTATGACTAGATACTAGATAGGAGATAAGTGGAAAAGAGGTGCAGAGTTGAGGAATCATACAAACCACTGCAAAATTTTGTAAACCTCTATCAGTTTCACACACACCCTTCTATAGCCAAGGTGGTAGGTATTTAGCATTATAGGAGTTCTTCATAAATTAAGGTCACGTGAGGTACCAATTATACATACTTTTTTTTTTTCTGTCCCATCTTCTGCGATGCGGCGGCCAATACAAGTGTGCGTGCTCCCACGATCGCACAGTTCCACCGAGCTCCTACAATTCGAGCTACACCCCGGTTTGGTCAAAGTCGCAGAATCGCGAGACCAGCCGTGTCAAGTGGGAGTTGAGTGAATCCTATGTTAGGCCTATCAGGAGGGGACCAAACGAGGGACAGGACACTGCACTGGCTGCTGAGTCACTTCGGTGGAGTTTCAGTGGAGCCTGTTCATGATCACCAGCCTAATAAGCCCCTAGATGGACGACACTAGTTCTCTTTAGTCGCGGATAACACAGTCGGATGTGCAGTGCAGGTCCTCCTTCGAGAGGAGCGCACCATGCACCGTTCGCACCGACAGCTCCCCAGAACCACACCTGATCTCCATGGACTTTGACTTCGAACACCACCAAGGCCCCATGAACTGGATGGAAACCGAAACAGTCACCTATGCGGGCATGCAAAAGGCCACAGAATTTAAGACATGTTTTGTGTGTATGTTATGATGTATGAAAATCGAGGCGATGATGATGATGATTTTTTTTTTGCATATGGAGTTCTGTATCGGTACTGGGACCTGATGAGCAGGGCTGTATCTAGCTTCCCTTTCATAATGAATCCCGGCGTTAAACCACGCGACCGAGAACTACAGACACCTGCAGGTTCGTCTTGAATTAGAGCAACATCTACAGGAATCGCATCTGTTAATGGCGGTGGTAGAGCGACTGTGGTTTCAGTCTTCCCATTGAGGCCCATGGCCATAGCCACACTCAATCTGGGTAGGAGCTCTGGCTCCAGGATTCGCCGAAAAACACCCTCACCTCTCATGGATTCGAACCCAAGACCTCCCAGCCAGTAGTCCGTGACGCTAAACCAGTACATTACGGGGCCTGGCTGGTGTCCAAGCTATACATCTTGTAAACTTCTTTGCACACCTTCAATCAAATTTATATCGTTTTCTAAGATGGATTCCAAACTGGGGTTACCAAGTTATTTTTTCTAAAACAGAAACGAATAAGAGACTTAAATAAGGCGAACCATTTATATCTTGGTTTTGTAAGGATTGAGGCATCTCATACCAGACTGCCATGACGTATTAGACTTTCTTAACAATATTATGTTATATTGTTCATGAGAAAAACTAAGATTTGGATCAACGATAATTCCCAGATCTTTTTCAAAAGCTGTTTTTTTTTTTTTTTTTTTTTTCTAGTGGGTTTAAGTTTACAAAAGCACCTTACACCACTGTACTCTCCTATGTCTCTTTGAACCCGTTCAACAATGCACATTGGCATGGAAGGCTTCAAATCCTGGAGTATAACCCCCCCCGTGTCTCTACCCTACCCTCCTTCCACTTTCTCCCCTGCTTAGACCCCTAGAATGTATCAGCCGCCACAACAGAGCCACCAAAACCCTTTTCCCTCTGCCTCTTCAAGAGTTCTCGTTCCAAACCTCTTCAAAGCTATCCCTACACGCAGCCGTGAAATAAAGCTGCTTAGACTGGATTTAGTCCCCAATTGTAAAAAACTTTGTAATTAACATATAACCACACAGCAAGAGGAGGTTAGTTCGCAGGAAAGAGCGTGATGTGGAGAAGTTGGAGATGAGTTTGCGGTATGTACCCCCCAACCAATTTCCTCATTGAGCCAGTGATACATTGAACTGGTACAGTAGATTCCTGCTACTGTCAAACGGTTTAACTAAGAAAAACTGAGATAACGCCCAATAATAATGTTTGCTCCCAGTTTACCTAATCTTTTGATCATTGATAGTTCACTTTTTTTTGCTCGTAAAGGTCTTTACCTCAAAAAAATGTAGTTCCCTCTAATTTGATTAAGTCGTTAAGCGAATTTTCATGTAATGTAATCAATGGGCACGCATACGTTCATTGTCACTATGTGTGTACACCTGCATACACGTGTGTGGTTGAAAAGCAATTCCTGAACTTGTTTAGTCAATCTGACCTGTGGGATACCGGGGGTCTTTCGTAAAAATAGGTCCCACCTTCTTGAAGAGTGTGGAATTTTAACTTCCTTAAACTCCGGGCATTCTTTGACGAGAGCTCTGATCTTTTCCCTTGAGTGTTCTAGATGATCTAACTATCTTCTAATATTATTGGCCCACGATAATTCTTCTGGCGTATTAAAAAAACAAACGAATACTTCAAAAAATTTTTATTCTTTGAACCTCCTCAAAATCGGAATGTGTCAGCTGACCTGTATGCAGGGGGAGACAGTGAGAAAAACTGAAATCAGGGACATATAATATCTTACGCTTACCCATTATGGCCATATCTAATATGGCTGAATGCAGAAGTTTCCAGTATCAGGAGGAGCTGAGCGGTAGGTGTTGATATTGTTCGTGTTGATTTGCACGAAACTTACAACATAGTTTGAGCGGTTTGTCACTGTGGGTGTGTGCAGCAATCGACAGATGAACGACGAAGATGAAGACAGCGGTGTTGCTTGATATGTTTCATTGTATTTTGAGTACAACTGTTGAGGGTTGTTGTCACTGTGGGTGTAGCACTCCGATCTATGAGGAACGACGACCACAATGAAGGAACAGCGGTGTTGTTGATTATTGTTTGTTGTTATGTTCTGAATAACAACTGTTGAGGTTTGTCACTGTGCTGTGTGTGTAGCACTCCGACATGAACAACGAGATGAAGGGACAGCGATGTATGTTGATATTGTTCGTTTGTTATTTACTGAATACAAATGTTGAGGGAATAATATTCTCCAGTGTTGTCAGTGTGTGTGGTGCGAGCACTCCAGACATGGAAGACACAGCGGATGTTGTGATATTGTGTCATTGTTATTTTCTGGAAGTACAACTGTTGAAGGTGTTTGTTCACTGTGATGAGTGTGTGTAGCACTATTTTTTTTTCCGATCATGACTGACAGAGATGAAGAATGCTCGTCAGCTTGCTTAAATATTGTCGTTGTTTATTTCTGGAATACATATGTTGAGGTGTTTGTCACTGATGTGTGTGGTGTTGTAGCAACGCGACTATGAACAACGAGGAGAGCCTGCCCGTGTGTTGCTGTGTATATATGATTCGTTGTTATCTTCGAATACGAATGTTAGATGGTGTTTGTCACTGGGTGTGTGTAGCACTCCGACTATGAACATATGAGATGAATATGTATCGAAGACGGGTGTGTTGATATATTCATTGTTATTTCTGAATTACAAAGTTGAGGTGTTTGTCACTGTGTGTGTAGGCGATATATGGACGACGACAGAAGACAGCGGTGTTGTTGATATTGTTTGTTGTTATTTCTGAATACAACTGTGGAGGTGTTTGTCACTGTGTGTGGTGTGCAAGCACTCGACATGAACAACGAGATGAGACAGCGGATGTTGTTCGATTTGTTCGTTGTTATTCTGAATACAAAACTGTTGAGGTGTTTGTCACTGTGTGTGTGTGCAGCACTCCGACTATGAACGACGAGATGAAGGGACAGCGGGTTGTTGTGATATTGTTGTTGTTATTTCTGAATACAACTGTTGAGGTGTTGTCACTGGGGTGTGCCAGGCACTCGATATGAACGACGAGATGAAGACAGAGGCCATGGAGATGGCTGGTACACTGGCTGTGAGAATGTGTTGCCAGAACGAACAACGAGAGTCCAGTGTCAATTATTTGAACTGTTGGGTCCTCTGGGTGGGGGGCGATGTAGTGTGTGTACTGCTTTACATGGTATCACTTTACCATTGTATGCACTAGTTTAGAAATGGGGTATGCGGAAGGAAGAACATGATAGTGTATAGAATAAGTCTGAAAGAGACGTGATCGAGTGCTGAGTGTGGTGTGTTTGTTCATGTACCATTCATGTCTAATTCAAAAAGAACCTTTAAGGTTTATGTGGCTGAGTAAATGCTCTATAAATTGACAATAAAAGTTTGTAAATAATAGTGAGCATGTAAGCTACACTTTCGCTGCCATCATGTTTCAGCAAAAATCCCATTAAAATTAATTTCGGGGATGACGAAAAAAGAACAAAATCTTACTGCAAATAAGTTGTCGGATCCCTCTGTGATCATATGGCATAAAGTAAGGCCTTCTCCTTACCTCCCCAATTTATGAAAATACGCGACACTTTCGAAAAACTAAACCCTGGATTGAGGCTTTTTGTGACAGTAGGGCAGGTAAATCAATGTGGTGCTAAAACAGCGACCATTGCACGGTGTGCAAAGGTTAATATGGTGCACTGGTAACAAGAAGTACGCGAATACCAGCATGGTGTGAACAGTTACCATTTGTTTTCTGTCGTGCGAAGAACGCGGCCAAGATGATCAAGACACGATGGACAAGGAAAGTTGGGGTCCTGGCACGCCATAGTGGGTGAGGGCTACGACCTTCGAGATCACCCGAAGTGAAAGAACCTCCATCGTAACAGTGCTTTGGCGGCAAACATGGCCATCTGTATTTGGAAGTGCTCCTAGATGTCCAGCTGTCTGTATGTATGTCTTGTCTCAGCACTGTGTCTGAGATCACCCACGAAGTGAAGAACCTACTCTACATGTTACTTGGCGGAAAAAACATGCATCTGTATCTGGAAGTGCTCCTAGATGATCCAGCTGTCTGTATATATGTCTATGACCGCGCCGACTGACCGAAAGCTCTAATCTAGCAGTTCGAACAGAGTTGTAAAAAATCCATCGAATGTGTAGATAACTTATGTGTCCTAAACTATAGCTAGCAAGTGAAATATATTTTTTTTGCTTTTTTTTTTTTTTGTAGAAGTTTCAAAAAACCTCTGTACGAGGCTAAGATGAGTCTTTTCGTCATTAGAAACTCTAGCAACGTCGCCCACTTTGATAACTTCTTTCTAAACAAAGCATCTTCATGTGGTAGATGAGACTAGTATCTTGACTGTGACCTACTGAGAGCCAAGAGTGGCATGTCTACGAACTTCGTTTAGTGGCTTCAATTACAGATGAAACGTCCCGGAAGATTCGCTTCGAGTTGAAATCGTTTTCAGCTGCCATGTTTAGTTTGATTACTATGTAGGCCTAGGCACTAGTTCTATTAAATACATGGGGCACTATGCCTGCCGAAGCCACAAAGCTTGACCGCTGAAGCATGTGTACCAATCAGAAATTGCAGACAGAAAACATATCTCGAGTGGGGGTATTTTTGTGGAAAACCCTAATCTAGCTGTTCGACCAGAGTTTTAAAACTTATCGAGACGCTAGCTAGGTTTTCAAACTCTAGCGAACTGATAGTGTTCGAAAATGTTCTATCGAACAGCTAGATAGACGTTTTGTATCTTTGGCGCGCCATAGTATGTCTGTTTCAGTTACAGTGTCTGAGGTCACCCACGAAGTGAAAAACCTTTTTGTACATTGTTTTAACTTGCTATTTGTGTGGAACTCTGTGTGTTGGTATACAGTGTATCTGTTTGAGGTCACCCATGAAATGGAAAACGTCCCCTGTATATTCTTAGGACAATGCATGACTGTGTGGAAATGATTGATGTTTGTCTGTCTGTCTCTGTGCCTGTCTGTCAGTGTGTCCTCCCTGGATCTGAATCATGTTGATTGCTGGGACGATCTGTTGGTTGCTGGGACGATCTGTTGGTTGCCTTGTTCCTTCATCTGGGAAGTTGATTCATTGAATGATTTTCGCTCTTTGGAATCTTATTGATTCTTATAAGCAGTAGTGGTTGGAAGAGTGGTAATGGCAACGTTAAGAGTATTTGCCTTTATGAAGATGGCCTGTGGTTTCAGCCTATTTTTGAAGCTGTAATCATAACGGGGAACAAAATCTGGTTACTATTGAAAAAGTAGAAAATGTTCACAGGCATGCTATATAAATAATATATTTATGTGATTTTAATTTAATGATATTGACCAGCACTGATGTTTACTCGGGCAGGTACTGGCAAATTTGCTCCATGTTCTATTGTTTGAATTAAAAAAAATATTGTTATCCATTCTCTATTTTTATCTCAGTAAAATATTTATATATTTATTTAAATATTTACAGTTTGTAGTCTCAAAACCTATTGGTTGAATGGAATGGTTTGATATGTCGTTTGTTATTTTTTATTAAAAGGTTTTGAAAGTTGGTAATTTTAGAGAGAAGCAGCTGAAAATTGTTGTGATTGTTTTTGTTAGAGAGAATGTTTTTACAGATTTTGTCAGCATTTTATTTGTTTGTCTTAGAATTCACAGCATTAAACAACCCAAAACTTATGTATTTTGCTGTATTGTTCTGAAGCTAATGTAATTTGGCAATCCTGGATGTTTGCACTACCAAACACTACGAGACAATAAGCTCGAAAACTTGAATCACATTGTAATCATTTATGTACAGTAAGTGAATCAGTTTAGATGGATTTATTAAATGTTACAATTAAAGCAAATGATCATTTTGACGTATTTCTATAGTTCTATTCAAAAGCCAGCAGGCCTTTCATCTTAATTATATAGGCATCCAACTATCTATATTCATTCTCAAATACATGTAAAGATCCTATTCACACAAATGAACCATATCCTATTCACTACGACTAATGTGTATCATCCACGCGATCCCAGTTCCTACTAAACTACATGCATTTTATATCCCTAAACTATCTGCATTTAATAATATCATAAATTGTATCTTTTTTACAAAGTCGACCATACACTGAAAGTTAAAAGCTATTGCGCATACTTTTAGCCAGATGTTTAGGCGCTAGGTCACAGCGTATACTAGTTCATAGTTTGAAGTTTAACTGTACTAATGAACCTATTGTTTGAAGTTGGCAATAATATCAAATTATACAGCCGCGATGTCAGACAAAAAGTAAATGATTCTTTAGAGTCTAGAAATAATTAATCCGTTTCTTACCAAGCTACATTTTAGAAGCTTTTTCCCCGGAAGTTTCGCGCCTATGAAACATGAAAATAATCTTCATTTGCAAAAGCTTTCCTGTTTTAGTATGGCCTTCCTGAAACTATGCATGGTAAGGAATGGGACCATTTTTATGATGACCCCTAAAAGGCAGCCAACCCCATTAACAACGCACCCTGATCTCACCACAATACAGGGCTATCAGGACTTGTGGGCCTTGCTTTTGCCTTATTGTTCTCCCTTCCTAATTAGCTCTCCTACCTCCTCTCCCTCCTCCAAACTGTTAATATCCTTTTTTAAGAGCTTTGAACAAATATTTGGCTTAAAGGTCAAGATGTGCCACCACTGCTCCTACTTTATGGATTATATTGATTTTTTCCATATTGGCTCTTTCTTACTACCATATAGCTATAAAGCTGTATTTTAAGGAACATTTGCCATTCACACGGGGAACAAAAGTATCTTTTGGAATACTAACCTAACTCCTGACCCCTACCCCCACCCTATTATAGACTAGAAAACGCGCAGCGAACCACAACTGTGATGCGCGTGTAACTTGCATACATTAGTGGGGGGTAGGGTTAAGGTTGGGATTGGGGTTAAGTATTCTCAAAAAGGTTTTAGCTAAAGAATGTTCTAAAGTATACGAGCTTTATGTAGGTAAGTAAAAGCAGAAAACTGATAATAGAATTAACGTAGAAATGCGAGGGGGGGTGGCTACATCTTTACTTTATTCAAATATTTTACGTTGTATCTCTGATTCTTCTGGCTCACCATAAAAACAGCGGGGTTCATTTGCTCGTCCCATTGCGAGGTTTGTTTTTTTTTTTTTTTTTTTTTTTTTTTTTTATTGTTTTTTTTGGTTTTTGATGTTTTTTTTTTTTGTTGATTATTTTTGTTTTTTTTTTTTTTTTTTTTTTTTTTTTTTTTTATTTTTTTATTTTTTTCTTTTTTTTTTATTTTTTTTTTGTATTTTTATTGGCCGCGCAGCACTGCAAAATAGGAGGACATTGTTCGTGGAATGCATCCAAAAACTTCAATGGATACTTTCCAGCACTCATAGCAAAGGATAGAGACCGAACACATTCTTAAAATAAAGATTGTACAACGTTTTGATATGCAAATATGTGTATGTAAATACACAAATCGAGAGTCGGTTTGAAGCACCTAATCTTTAAATAGATCTTCGATTTTGATACAAATTTTCACTTTTTGCAAAAGCATGAAACAACACTGTTTATAAATAACTACATATATAAACAATGCCTAATCTGCTGTCAAATAAAGCAAATCAAGTGACTATTGGCTGTACTTCTCATTATGATAATGTGGTGGAAAGTAAAGAATACATACGATTCTATTTCTTGCTTTTTTTGAGAATTCGTGTATCATTCATTTGATTTATGGCATTGGTGGTAAGCGTCCGATGTAATGATAATGGGTTAATAACGATTTATTGTTCATAGGGGCTCATTGCTACACACATATTACAGCCAGCGCTTATACAATACATTAACTTCATGCTTATAACAAATTCCGACAAGCTAAATTGACATATACCTGCAAACGGTCAGCATACGACATGACAGACACATTAAGCCAGAAGCATGACAGATCAGCAAGACGCTGCCACTAATACAATGTGTGGACGGTCTGTCGTTTCTGACCATGACTGTCATATAGGCAGAGAGGGCAGATATCCCTCATTTCCTGGCGGGGCTGGGCAAGAATTTAGTTCATAGTGGAGATGCCTTGCTCGGTTGAGGTACATCCTTCAGCTTGCACTCTACAGTAAGCACAAGAAAACACCAAGGACAGTGGTTCTCTTTCTAGTGGGACGAGGCAAGTCATCAAGAGTTTTTATAATGCTGCTTGGCGCTAGTTTGTATTGGTAGGCAAGGTAAAAGTGTGAAATTACAAGGAACAGTTTTTTAAAAAATAGTGTTGTCTACGATGATTGACCCATAACTCAAACTTTCCTAAGAGCTCCCAGTTCTAGCAAGACATTTGTCGGCACACTTTCATCTTCAAGCATGTGTATCTACGCACAAATTCGTTGCATAAACCCGCTTCCGCAATGCCTCTAAATCAAAACCTGGTTAGTAAAGATAGATATGTGGAGTGTGCATACACTTTCATTATCTATATCTCGCGAATCCACAACAGTTCTGCGTGTGTTAGTAAGAAATCATGTGTTGGAGTGGGTGGGGCACATCTTTTATTACATATGCGCGCATCCGAACTAACAAACCTGGTAGATGAAGAAATATGATGAGTAGTGCTACTATCTTTTATTACATATTCCGTCATCTCACAACAAAACCTGGGTAGTAAGAATATGATGGAGTGTGCACATTATGGATTACATCAGGCATATCTAGCAACTAAAACCTGTTAGTAAGAATAATGATGGAGTGTGGCACATATTGTATTCATCAGGCTACTCGGCTCCAACAAAACCTGGTATAAGAAATATGATGAGTGTGCACATATTGTATTAATCATGCAGTCAATCCACGTATACAAAACCTGCGTGTAAGAACATAACATCATCCAGAGATGGTAGGATCAGCATCCATATTATGATTAACATCAGGCTATACCTACAACAAAACTCATGGTGGTAAGAAACATCACGGGAGTGTGCCAATATTATTATTATTGACACGTGAAAGCCATCGCGCTATATGTCCGGCTTTTTGCTTTATTTGATGGTCCCCTCCCCGCGAGATATGCGCATAGGGGTTTCGGCTGTATGCTCACACCTATAACTGTTCGTACCTTCTATAGCACCTAATAGAAACTAATGCTGGCTAAAGAAGAACATTCTCAACATTTCTCTACGTAGAGATTCGCTACTCAAATTAGGCATATGTCCAATTTCAATGAATTTTTGGGGTGTTTTCTGGATAGCACATGGCCTAAATCTTCACAAATACACTAAAATAGTAATATTCTTGATCCGTGTCGTATAAATTATATATCTGATTCCATCAAAACATATACAGAGCAGAGTTCACAAAGTAAGCTGTTTGACTAGCAGTGTCTTGATGCTTCCAACTTAGCACTTCAGATAGCACAGGAGGCAGCAATGTGCACGCTTCCTAACTTACGACTTCAGATACACCAAGGAGGCAGGGCAGACATCGCTTCCATCTACAACTTCAGATAGTTCACAGGAGCAAGCATGACTAGCGCTTCCAACTACTACGACTTCAAGATAGGGCACGGAGGTCTGCGAAATGACAACACGCTTCTAACTACAGACTTCTAGATAGGTCACAAGGAGGCAGCAATGGCTTAACGCTTCAGCTACTTCAGATAGCACAGGAGGCATCATATGACTACGCTCCAAACTACGACTTCAGATAGGGCACAGGATAGGGCGCATGAGCACGCTTCGCAACTACGATTCAGATAGCACAGTAGGCAGCATGACATGGCTTCCAACTACGACTTCTAGATAGCTAGCAGGAGGCAAGTCAATGACAAGGCACGCTTCAACTAGGGCAAGCTACGACTTCAGTATAGCACAGGAGGCTAGCATGACGTAACGGCTTCCAACCTAAGATTCAGATGAGCACAGAGCATGCATGACATGGATTCCAACATACGACTTCAGGATAGCTACAGGTAGGCAGAAATGTACAACTTTACTTCTAACAAAAAAATCTTCACTAAGATAGCAGCAGGAGCAGCACTAATGACACAACTTCCAACTACAGACTTCAGATAAGCATTCTTAGGAGGCAGTCAATGACTACGCTTCTCAACTAAGCGCTACTACTCTCAGTATCACAGAAGGCGTAGCTAATGACACGGCTTCAACGTACTTCAGATCTCCGCACCGCCCCCCCAGCACAGGAGGCTGAGCAATGCACGCTTCCCACCACGTACTTGCAGATAGCACAGGAGAGCTAGCAATGACACGCGTCCACCTTACGAGCTTCAGTATTAGGCACAGGAGGGCATGGCATGACATGGCTTCCAACATACGAGCTTCAGATAGTCACAGGAGGCAAGCAATGACGACGGCTTCCAACTACGCTTTCAGATAGCCAGTTGGCAGTCAATGACAGCTCTACTCGCACCTACGACTTTCAGATACACAGGAGGCTATGCAATGACATGCTTCAGCTACGACTTTCAGATAGGCCAGAGGGCAGCAATGCCACGCTTCCAACTACGAGCTTGCATAAGATAGCACAGAGGCTAGTTGCTATGACACGCTTACCAACATACGACTTGCAGAATAGCACAGGGGGGCAGCAATGAGGCACTCTTCCACTACAACTTCTAGATAGCAGCAGGAGGCAGGCAATGACACAACGCTTGCCAAGCAACGACTTCAGATAGCACATGAGGCAGCAATGACACGGCTCCTACTACTACTTCAGATAGCACTAGTAGGGCATGCTAATTACTACCCTTCCTCAGACGACTTCAGATAGTCGACTAGGAGGCAGCATGACTTACGCTTGTAGATCTATCTAGCGACTTCTAGAGAGCACAGGTGAGGCAGGCATTGACACGCTTACTTCGCAACTACGACTTTCAATAGGCGACGAGGAGGCAGCTATGACGCTACGCTTCGCAAAAAAAAAAATAAAAAGACTTCGAGTATAGCACTAGGAGGGCTTAGCATGACACACGTCAACTACAACTTCAGATAGCACAGGAGGGCATCCCGCAATTGACACGTTTGTTTTTCTTCAACTACGACTTCGATGAGCACAGGAGGCAGCTAATGACACTTACGCTTCTTCTAACAACGACTTCCAATAGGCAGGCGGATGTTCAGGCATATGACACACTTCCAACTAACTTTCAGATAGCACAGTGAGGCAGCAATGACCACCCTTCCAACTACTTCATTATAGCACGAGTTAGGCAGCATATGACTATGCTTATGCCTAAGCATATTAGCTTCAGATAGCGCTAGGTGGCATCAGATTGACACGCTTACGCTCACGGCACGCTTCATGATTTAGGCGACAGGAGAGCGTAGCTGCTATTCTCGGAGAGGGCGGGCTCATATTTGGGCCTTGCAAAGGTACATCCTCATCTGTTGGCTGGAATGTAGATAATAAATGATTTAACAGATCAGGACTTAACTGTGGGCACAAGAGTTGTCAGTGGTGGATGAAATCCCTATTACCTCCCATCCCTCCTTTCTGCTGATTGAATGCATAGTATATACCATAATGCATGCACACACACACGAGGGCCGTAATGGCACTAATGATGATGCGCTCGTCCATGTGAGTAGACTTAAAGCCATCCGCAATTTCGATGTAAGTAATTTGACTGACAATAAGATTTAGGCACATACGAAAAGTGGCAATCTCAATAAATTACGGCACCTGTCGCGCCGTTCCACAAACACTGTCCTTATCCTGTTTTTGTGCGCTGGGCACACGAAGAACTCATCTTTGTGTCATCGGGGCTGGCAGGACATTGATGTGATGATTATGATAGTCGAGGAGCAATGTCAAATAAACTTGTCGCGGTAAAACGTGACGTTTCCAATCTTTCTTTTGGCATGGTCAAAATCTCCACAGAGGATACTAGCTAGTCCTTGTTCAGTGCACACAAGAAAGGTCTATGTTAATCATGTTTGGGGGGGCATGAGCATGACAATCAGGCTAATCTCTTCCATGATAAAGATATCTACTCATAGTGACATGATGTCAATGTGATATGTCGAAGATCATAATGTCTATGTGCAAGCCATGGATGCTCTTGGTAGGTGAGTTGGCTATCTCGGCATGTGATGGTGAAGGTCAAATGTCAGTGGGTCACTTATATGTCAGTCAACGGCAGGATGCCGCAAGGGAGTAGTTGCTATCAGCCTATGGTGATGATGAAGGTGAGGTCATATGGCAGCAGGTGCATAGATCAGGTGGCTAGGTCGAGCCATGAATAGATGGCGAGGACCAATGGTGATGACTTAGAGAGCGGCTAGCTCCCGCACCCCTATAGGCAACATAAAAGAATTCTGTTCTGGGATGATGTGAATATGGAGGGGGAATAATGCTTAAACATATGATAACTATAATAATAATATAGATAATGGTGATGATGACTAGAACTTAGAGCCACCCACGCACCCTCGGGCAGCAGAATTCTGTTCTGGATGATCCTAATTAATGAGGGGAAATAATGATGATTAAACGAATAATATTACGTTCGCACTTGTTGTCAGTAACCCGAGTTCGAACCTGGGGGGTCTTAGGGGATATTTCCTCCGCTTATCTATTGAATAGGGCTTAACGGTCTGAACGTGGAGTCTTTGATGAGACGATAAACCAGAGGACCCGCGTGTTCCCGTCAGTTTTTCTTTGAGCACAGCTACGTTATGACCCAGGGGCAACAATAAAAGAAGTGTCATTTGGTTAAAATGTCCCCGGGCTCTCCCGCCCCATTTTTCCTTCTCATCAGTTACCACAGAACATCTGCATGCAAATATAAATACAAATTGGGTGCGCGCCTCTGGCTACGATGTCGCTCATCCATGTGGGAGCAACCCGAATTTCAGCAGAGTATGGCCTGGCTGTGACCTATAACAGTACTCTAATAAAATATCCCAAAAGAAAAAAACCCAGCATTGGCGATGATGACTAGATCCCCCCGCTATCCGCTCTAGCTATAGCTTAGAATTATTTCTGGATGATCCTGAAAATGAGGGAGAAATAACATATGCATGATTAACTATAAATGATAATGATATGAGATTCAATAATTAATAGTTATTGTGATGATTAGTACCGCTATCCCAACCCCCCACCCGTCAGGAATGAAATTCTGTTCTGGATGATCCTGAAAATGAGGGTAAAGAATATTCATAATTGAACTAAAGGTGATGATACTACATGTATACTGATGTAATAATTAATGGTAATATGAC
>JAGGCT020000035.1:4785167-4805151 GCA_017654935.2 Phymorhynchus buccinoides
AGAGGAACGAGACCAGAGAGAGAGAGAGAGGTGCGTGCATGTGATCGGTCGCGCTTGTGCATATGCTTGAGTACTTACCCTACGCACGCTGCATGCGTTAAAGTCAGAAAAATATCAGGCTAGTCTGAAGAGGGAAACGAATAGCAATGACATTAAATGATATCAATGACAGAAAACAGATTAATAATGACAAACAAATATCTGACAAACACATATCGATGACAGACACAGAATGAAACCCAAACGGACAGACACACGGGAAGACAGACAGACAACTGGGAATGAAAGACAGACCAATGAACCAAACGCACAGACAACTGGGAATGAAGAAACAAGGAATGACAGACGCACAGACAACTGCGGGAATGACAGACACAAGGAAGACCAAACACACAGACAACTCACTGGGAATGACAGACACAAGGAATAACAGACACACAGACAACTGGGAAGACAGACAAGGAATAACAGACACAGACAATCGGGAATGGACACACAAGGAATAAAACAGACACACAGACCAACTGGAATGGACAGACAAAGGAATAACACACACAGACAACTGGGGAATGACAACACAAGGAATAACAGACACAACAGAAACTGGGAAGAAAGACACAAGGAAAAAAGACACACAGACACAAAGGAATGGAACCAAAACGGAGAGACAACTGGGAATGACAGGACACAAGGAAGAACAAAGCCCACAAACTGGGAAGACACACAAGGAATGAACCAAACCCACAACTAGGGAAGCAGACACAAGGAATGAACCAAACCCACAACTGGAAGACAGGACACAAGGAATGAACCAAACCCACAACTGGGAATTGACAGACACAAGGAATGAACCAAATCCACAACGGGGAATGCCAGACAAGGAATAAACCAAACCCACAACTGGGAATGGACAGAGACACAAGGAATGAACCAAACCCACAACTGGAATGACAGAACAAGGAATCAACCAACCAAACAGCAACTGGGAAAGGACAGACACAAGGAGAACCAACCACACAGACAACTGGGAATGGCAGACAAAAGGAATGAACCAACACACAGGGACCACTGGGATGGACAGACAAGGAATGAACCAAAACCATAACTGGGAAGACGACACAATGAATGACCAACTACACAGACAACTGGGAATGACAGACACAAGGAATGAAACAAACCACAGGACAACTGGGAATGACATAAACAAGAATGAACAAAACCCAAACTCTGGAATGCACAGACACGAATGAACCCACCACACAGACAACGGGGAATGAAGACACAAGGAATGAACCAAACCACACAGGACAACTGCGGAATGACAGAACGAGGAATGAAGCCAATCACACAGGACAACTGGGAAGGACAGACACAAGGAATGAACAAACCCACAACTGGGAAGACAAGACAAGGAATGAAACCAACCACACAGACAACTGGGAATGACACACAAGGAATGAACCAACAACACAGCATGGGAATGACACACACAGGAAATAACAATCACAAGACAACGGGAATGAACAAGACAAGGAATGACATACCTCGTTAGAGTGGTGAAGTCTTCAACATCAGTCCCCGCTGTTCCCTGAAGAGGATGGCTCTGTAGAGGCGGGCCTGTGAAGAGTAGTGGGGGCTGGGGAGATGGTGGTTTGTAAGGGAGGCGAGGTGTGAACCGTGCGTAATACTCCCTGCAAAAAGGAGGGAAAGGTTTACATCCTTCACATAAACTCAGATCACTTGATTATTAAGAGTATTTCATCAACGTTATGCGCCTACATAAGACATAGGCCCAGCATGTTCAACTTAGGCGTGGAGGGAAATGTTTTTGTAAAGTGTCTTCTTGAAAAAAGGCAGGAAATGGACCAGTAAGGGTGGATCATCTCCCATGGAGAAACTTAGTAAGCAAATGGAAAATGCAGTCAAAGAGTGATAGATTAGAGGGAAGCTTACAAGCACATATCTCCAGGTGGGGATCTTATTTATGCAAAAAAGACCCGGACTATACCCCCACGGGGGTCTAGGCTGATTCCTACCCTTACCTTTTACTAACCAAGGTTACAGTCATACCAAGTTTGATAGGAACACTTAGCAACATGTTTTTTGTGTTTTTCTTCTTTACATTTTAATGACAAGATCCTTGTCCCCCAATAACCAAACAAAAAAAGACAAAAACCATGCATTGTATTTCATACCTATGGCCACTTACCACCATGTTTTGCTACAGTGAATGCACTTGGTAGATGCTTGAAGTACTGACCCAAACAATGCGAGCAAACTCTGCCAATAACCATATTTGAGGCCACTAAATTGGCTGCCTTCGCAAGAGGAATTCCCTTTCAAGTTACTGACCAACCAAGGGCTCACAATCACTGCAAGGCGTTAATAACCCTAGCTGTATGGAACAATAGGCACACCCCTCAATAGGAAGGAATAGTCAACAAATCCAATCCTATCGCAGTAAGTAGCAAGGCAATAGAAAAAAACACCATCACTCCGCCTAGTCTTGAGGGACACAAAATATCAGAAGATCATTTATCAAAATAATCTAGACTACTTTATAAATAAACCACAAAAAACAGTATTCACAATACACTCACAAGTTATCAACAATATCTATCAGTCGCATTAAGTAGCAAGGCAACAAAAACACATCAATTCCGGTAATTCTGAGGGGATCAAAATATCAGAGGATCATTCTATTAATAAATTCTAGACTACCTTGTATGAAAAGAAAAAACCCCAATGTCAGGAATACACCACAAGTTAACAACAATCTTATCATAGCGCATTAAGTAGCAAGGCAATAGAACAGAACAACAAAAAACACTATCCATCGGTCATTCTAGGGGACGCAAATATCAGAGGGATCATTCTATCTTACTGATCGTAGATATTAAATATTTATAAAACAAAAAACAACAATTGTCAGTAATAACCCACAAGTCAACCATATCTATCAGTCGCATACATCATCCGGTCCATTCTGTAGGGGACAAACACATCAGAAGATCATCCACTACTTTTTTTCCTTTTTTTCTTAAACCCTCACTGTCCCAGCCTTTCTTTTCATTTTCTTTTGTTCTTTTTTAATGAATTGTTTTGGGAGGCGGGTTAACCGCCGTTTGGTCCCAAATTCCTTCCGTTTTGTCCAAGACAAAACGGCGAGGTTACATCGCCGTTTTGTCCAAAATTTTATTATGATTTGGACATTGTACAAACCCGCCTGTTTTGTCTATAGACAAAACGGGCGGATGGGAAACCGCCGTTTTGTCCAAATGAAGTTGGAGTTATAAAAACTCTTCTTGACAAATGTTCTCATTTTCTAAAAATCTTTGTTAAATAAAATGAATAAACAAAGCTGAACCAATGACACTGCGTCACGTTGGCATAATTTCACGTTTGATGCTATTTAGTGTATTAGGAGATCATAATGAACAAGTGTTGATGTGGCTTGGACCAGTGGTCAGTGTCACTGACCAGTGGTCACTTTGGCTATTTCATTGTTTGACTGCCAAAGTAGTGTAGTCGGAGTTCAAAATGAAACAAATGTGATGTCGTTGGACCAAGTTGGTCAGTGTGACTGACCAGTGGTCACTTTGGCCGATTTTTACTGTTTGACTGCCAAAATTCAATGTATTATGAGTTTCAAATGAACACTTTTTGATGTGGTCTGCTAAGTGGACCACGGTCAACCACATAAAAAATAAAGGCCAACAAGTCGGACAACTGGTCAGTGATGACCACTGAAAAACACATACAAAATTGTTCATTTGAACTCCTAATACACTAATTTGCAGTCAAACACCAAGTTTATGAAAATTAGGCCAAAGAGACCACTGGTCAGTGACACTGAACTGGTCAAAGCATACAAAATTGTTCATTTGAACAATTCCACTAATGCAGTTTGGTTCAAACAGTGGAAAATAGCCAAAGTGGACCACTGGTCAACGACACAAAATTTGTTCAAGTGTGAATACTAATACACTTAATTAGCATTTAAAACCCGGTAAAATTAGGCCAAGGAGACAGTGTCAGTGGTAAGAAATCATAATAGAAAAAATTTGGACAAAATCCGGCGCGTTAACAGCTGCTCATCTTCTTTTTTTATTTCTTTTTTCAACATTAAAATATTCTCTGTCTTTGGCAAGGCATTGTCTATACTCCCAAATGGCACTACACATCTCTTATACTCTTCGAGGGATTGTAATTTTAGAAACATTATTTTTGTTATTTAACAAGATTTTACCATTTCTTTGGATAAGTGCTGGTTTGCTTTTATGGTGACTTTCCAATCTGGTGCAAAGAGGACAAACTTCGCTTGTGAGAAAGTCTTCTAGCTCAGTTGAATGTCACTGGGGACATCTTGCAGAATGAAGAGTCTTTCTCAAAGACGAACGCTGTCTTGCATAGGCAAAGTAAATCGGACATTATTTTCTATTCGTTCAGAAACACAGACAAATCGTAAAATTTAAAATTATTCAGTTTCTTTCTTGGGTTCACAAAAACTTATACATGGGACACCAGGTTTTTTTCAAGCAAACTAACTATAAGAGGAAGTTTAATGGTGTGGTTCGTTTTTTCTTCTTCAGTCTGGTAACGATATATAATATAATATAACTATATATATACATATAAAATAGAATAAATAAATTCAAACAACTACCATAATATATAGAGAGAGACAATTCTTGTATTATTTAGTCGACTGTGCAAAGCATTTATGCTAATTGCTGAATTATTCTAAAGGATTACTACAAAGGGCGGCAAAAACATGCTGATTCCGTCCATTTGGGTCAAGTACCAAAAACCCCTGTTTTTCAACGTAAAGTTAGGACTAAATGTCAGTAGCAAGAGAAAGGAAACAGAAGACGACCGTGGGGAAAGGTAGTAAAAATAAATGAATTCTTACCTAGAGATAGCCTTGTAGCATTATAGCCTGCCGAAGGTCGTACAGCAGCACTCCTTTTCGTGCGAGGGCATGCGCACCTTGGTTTCCGCTTTCAGATCTTCAATCTGTGAAAAATGATAATAAATCTTTATTTTACATACCGTCGCTCAGTTTTCTTGGGAGGAAAAAGGGTGGGTCGGTGTGTTTCTGTTGTGCGCGTCCTGATGTTTCTCTATATGTTGGTCTCTGGGTCACTGCCGGACTGTGTGCAACAGTACCGCATGGCTATCACCACACAAACCTGACTGCCCGTTGTGAAACAGGCCACAAAACCCCATAGCACATCTGCAGTCTGATCCCATGCATCAAGACCTGAGCAACATCATGCCGTCCTGCCCCATGCGTCAGAAACCCTGAGCACTCTGCAGGTCATGCCCCTGTGTCACGAACCCTAGCACCTCCTGCAGCTGCACACCTGTGTCAAGAACCCTGAGGCACATCCTGCCAGTCCGACCCCCTGGGTCAAGAAACCCTGCCAGCACATCCTGCAGTCATGGCACACTGTGTCAAGAAACCCTAGAGCACATTCTGCAGTCCTGGCCCCCGTGTCAAGACACCTTTTTTTTCTTTTGAGCACATTCCTGCAGTCCTGCCCCCCTGTGTCAAGAACCCTGAGACATCCTGCAAGTCTGCCCCTATGTGTCAAGAACCCTGAGCCCATCCTGCAGTCCTTGCCCCCCTGTACAGCTGGCAAGAACCTGAAGCACCTGCCATGCAGTCCTGCCCCCCTGTAAGTGTGTAAAAAGAACCCTGAGCACCATCCTGCTACAGTTCCTGCCCCTATATGAAGAACCCTGAGACATCCTGACAGTCGCCCCCTGTATGAAGACACTGAGCACATCCTGCAGTCCTGCCACATGTGTCAAGAACCCTGAGGCCCATCCTGCAGTCCTGCTCACTGTCTCAAGACCCGAGTACAGCTTACCCTATTGTTCGGACTATGATGGCGATATTGTGTTTCCAAACTGAGACCCATACGACTTAAAATGAATGACTCAGGTACCTTGTAGGTTAACCTATTTTTGTAAGGATGGTATGTTAATGTTACTTGGCATTTATGGATTCAATTCTGATTATATTTCATGTCCGTTCTTTGTTGGATTTTTCAGATGCCCTCGCTACAAAGGACCAGGTCATCAGGACCTGAGGGGCATTGCCGCTGCCAGCGAATGCTGTAATAAGTAAGACATTCATGCAATGATACCCTCGCTAGAAAAGAACGAAACGGCTGATTGATCTACCGGGCCACCAATGGTCCACAAAGCCGCCTTAGTAAAAACATTCATTTATGTACACTCGCTACAAAAGAAACGAAGCTCATTGACGGACGGGCCACAATGCGATCCACCAAAGCCGTCTTTAGAAAGAATTCATTCATGATACCCTCGGTACAAAAAAAACAAGGCTGATTGACCTACGGACCACCAAATACGTCCCCACCAAAAGCCGGCCTAGTAAGACATTAATTTATGATACCCTCGATACAAAAGAACGAAGGACTCATTGACCTACGGGCCACCAATGCAACCACAAGCCATCCTTGATGTAAGACATAATTTGTGGTATAGGTCACAGCGTTTTCTTCATGATTAGGGGCTGCAGCAAAAGAGAACAAACTGTGGACGAACTGTGCGCACACCAGGTCCGCAACTAGTTCTCTGCAGGTAACGACCATTCTTTTTTCATACCTTGTCCCCAGTCTTATTCGTGTATTTCTCTCTTGCTAGCTGTCCTCATTTAGTCCAAAATTTATCCCATGAACCTGTAGAATATCAACCTGTGCGATATTACTCTTTAAAAATCTCAATGATAAAGAATGAAAGTGATGATGGTGTTCTTCTGTGCTGAATTGATTGATTGATTTAAAGTCTGTCACACAACGGGATAGAAAACTAAAACAAAATGAAAGTAGTTACACCTGATGCTCCGACGGGATCCCAGAAAAAATAAAGTTTTGAAAAGATAATTATTCAATCTTACATCGATAGAAACATGAGGTCTGTGAATGTAAGAGTGTGACTGTAATACAATGTGCATAGCGATAATAAAAATGGACATTCGAAAAGAATAGTTGGATGATAGGGGTGACCACAACGTGCATTTCAACTTTAGAAAATTTTGTATTCCATGAATGTATTCAAATTTTGGAAATAAAGGCTAGTGAAGATCCGAACATATTTTAGATTTGAAGAAGCGTTTCTTTATGCATACAATTTTGAACATTGAATTTATTTCTGCTTTTCTAGTTTTAGAGAAGTGTGTCTTAAAAATTCTACTAGCACCCTTCTTGGCTAACTTTCGGCAATTAATTCCCAGGGAATCACAGCAACAATCATAGCAAGCCTTTTGAAATAACAGAATGAATCATAGTCATTTTATATTAAAACCCCCCCCCCCGTCTGGGATAGGGGCGTTGTATTAAATGTTCCACCTTCTGGAAGTTCTGTAGCTTCGTAACTTACTCTAAACTGTCACTCGTGGACGCCTTTTCCATGGCTTACTTTCATTATCTTTCTGCCATTTTTTCAAGAAACATTTCAAAAAAGATTTACTCCAACCGTAGTATGATAGTTGTTCGGTCTGGTGGTGTGTGTGCGTGTGCGAGTGCGCGTGCGCGTGCGTGTGCGTGCGTGAGTGCGCCGCGTGTATGTTTGATATTGCAACTCACGTTCTGCTGTTATGTATGTCTGTGTCAGTGTTCCCGTCATGATAGGGGCTCGGTCCGCGCCCAAGACATTAAATATTTTAGAGTCTCTCTTCCTCTCTCGTTACCACCGACTCTGTAAAGGTGATGGTGGTTTTTAAAAGAAGGTAACCGTTATAAAATTGCTTTTCTTGCTGTCTGTTAGCATATGCAAGTGCTGAACTCACAATACGTTTAGTGATGTGAGATAAGAGAGTGGATGGTGCCAGTAGTGGCATGTCACTTGAATTTCGAAGTGCTTGAGTCCGGTTCAACGTAGTATATATGGTGGCGTGCGTCAATGTAAATATAAATTCGATTATCATTTCCTGGGCTTGTTGTGACAACGCATATAGGGAGGATTAGTAAATCGGAATAAAGATCAAAACAGATTAAGTTTTTGGTTTCACAGATAGAGGACTTGAAGAGGTGCTGAAGAGAGCTCAGTGTCACTGGATGAGAGTCAACATTATCTCGAACGCTCGGTTAGAGCTAGTAAAATAAAGATTCATTAGGTCTATAATTTCTTTGTCTGTTCAACAGATTGAGGACTTGAAATTGAGAAGAACTCTAAACTTCAAGTTGAAAACGCTCACTTAGAGCGCAGAATAAAGGAGTTGGAGGGTAAGTATGTTCACATTTACACACACACTCCCAACCGTTTACGGCTGTCATGTCTGAACAAAATCAGAGGCCACTGATGGCAGCATGGTTGTTAAAACAAATCTGTGTTACGTTTCGTTGTAGTTCATATTGACTGAAGTGGCCCTTAACATGTTGTGCCCAGTGTATAAAGACTCATTGACAATATCATATTAGATAGATGAGTTGGTATCTGTCAAAAACAAAGTATTAACATTGTACCAAATAATGGCCCTTAACATGTTGTGCCCAGTGTATAAAGACTCATTGACAACATCATATTAGATAGAGGAGTTGGTATCTGTCGAAAACAAAGTATTAACATTGTACCAAATAATGGCCCTTAACATGTTGTGCCCAGTGTATAAAGACTCATTGACAACATCATATTAGATAGATGAGTTGGTATCTGTCGAAAACAAAGTATTAACATTGTACCAAATAATGGCCCTTAACATGTTGTGCCCAGTGTATAAAGACTCATTGACAATATTGTATTAGATAGAGGAGTTGGTATCTGTCGAAAACAAAGTATTAACATTGTAGGTCAAGAGAACAGACCAAGTAAACACTTAAGGCGCACAATCACCCAGACTCGCACACGCACACTCTGAACAAAGATTAAGCCGTGAGTTTGTGTCTTCTTTGAAAGATTATAATTTTAGAGAGCAAAATGACAAGCCTAAAAGCATGGCGCCTAGACAATGTCGAGACAAGGTAGTTAGATATTTAGCTAGCGAATTAAGGGTAAAGCAAAATTAACAGTAGGCTGCAGCAAGTAACTCCTCCCGCCGATGCCCAGCCCTAAACAAATCTCCCGGAGTCCGTGTGAAGGACTAAATACAGACTGACAAACAAAAAACCTCTCTTGACCAGGTCCAACGAAGGACTAAGAAATTGACCCCGTGAAAATAGAATTCCCCCTTAACCCCTTCAAGGGTCGGAAAAACTGGCCATAAGTCGGCAGGAGCCCAAACAATGAGATGTTAACTGAATAATAAAGGATATTTAAAACAAACACCAGTCACTTGGTAAAGCTAGGACAGCTTTCCTTGGGTAGGCTCGGTATAACAGCACAGTTTCCCAAAAAAAGAAGAAGATTATAATTACTGAAACTCTTGGCATTAATCACTCATATACCACTTTGTAGACAACTGTCCCTGCCTGAGTTCATGTCGGTCACTGTTTCCTCCCGGAAACACACTGGTCACATAACAAATATTATCTTTTAACACTTAGCTGTTTAGAAGCTGAATCCCCAGTCTGGGTTCTCTCACAGCACTAGAGAACTACGGCCGTTCCTCCACAGAAAGTCCCCACGCTCTGAAGCTCCTCACACGGCTGGCCGTCGTTCTTTGGGAGCGCGCCGGCCCTCCCGAGACCAGCTGTCGTCCTCCAAGGCGAGCTGATCGCTGGACAGGCTCCGTACCCAGCTGGCTGCTCTCATCACCGCTGGCTGCTTGGTTCCCAGCGCCGAGGACTTAAGGGGGGACGGGGCAAGGAGGAGGGCAACAAGTGATGGCTTATGAAGGGGGGGGGGGGAAATGACGCGAGGACCCTCCCCGGCAAGGCGTCGGATTAGGGTGGGGTAGCACTCCAGTCTGTCCGCTCACAAAGTAAGAAAAAGAAGTAGGCCTGCGAACAGGCCCGGGTAAGTATTACTCTCAGTTCAGCCGAGTCATAGTGACCAAGGTTTGGATTTCATAGAAGCGGATTGAGAGATTAAGTCAAAAGCTTCTTAATTTTGGAATTTGGAATTGAAATTGAAATGGCCAAATTAAATTCCCAAAGAAAACTTCCTTTACAATGGCACTAGCTGAAACAATCACTTTAAAAAAAAGATATATTAAAACTAAGAGGGTTAACATAAAAGGTTACTGTGTAAAAATGAAGACGAAACTAAACCAAAATAATAAAACAAGCTCAACCAAGTTGCACGGTCTGCAGCCCTACAGCTCACCCTGAAAACACAACTGCCGATTGTTTGAACAAAAGGGATATAATAAGGTAAGAAAATATCCTAACAATAAGGAAGAAAACGAAGAAAATTGATTGTTTGAAGGAAACTGTAGGACTAGAAAACTGTCGGACTAGTTGACTGTCGGACTAGTGAGACTGACAACAATTCTCGAAAATGCCAACCCCAAGGACTAAAACCATTTAAAAACTACCACTGTCCCCGTTCCAATTTTAGACTTCTGAAAATGAATACAAACCTTCCCACACACATTACTCACCCATCAAACCCGTGACTGATACAATATTTACATGGGGTCCCAGAGAGACCCGAAAACCCCTAAGTTGGCGGGTAGGCTGACGAAGCTAAACCCCCTTGCCAAACTTAGACCCTGGCTTCCCACAAGAACAGAGCTATTCCTGTGGCGAAACAACAGTAGCTGACCGAACAGCCGTGAAGAAACCTTTGAGCAGTAGGTGCACTGCTCCCTGGGACGACCAGAACAGCCACAAGTTGCGCTGTGGAGACCTGTGATGAATCTGACTAACCCTGCCCTGCTACAGAATACACACCAACCGGTTGACCTGAACTCACTCAACTTTGAATCGACTTGCACGAGACATAAGCGAAGAAACAATAAAAATAAAAACATCCTACCACTGACGCACACACACGCCTAGAGATATTCGGGCGCTCCATTCGCGTGCACACAGATCTGCGCTCACACGCATACGTTCCTTCTGGTAAACCGGAAAGAGTTAGGAATTTTAAAACAACATTCTCTTTCTGACTATACACACGTAAGCATTGCGAAAAATGGCTTTATTTACACAGGTACAAGAAAGCAAAAGTAACAACCTTCCATACATAGCAAAATGGACAGAAAACAATGAATTAACCCCAAACTGATGAAACAAACCATATCCTACTACTATTCCTGTAAGCTGGGTCACCAACAAACCGGGTTGTGAGGAATGGGGTGTGAGAGGGGGAATTTGGGCCTCCTTACGGGGAATCCCGTAACACGCCCCCCCCTCAAGGCTCAGTAGCGCCTGAAGCACTGAGCCAGGCACAATTCCTTACTCGAGCATCCTGCTGATATAATCAGCCTCGACGTTCCTTGACCCAGGAATGTGTCGGAATGTGAAGGGTGTCGACTGCAGTTCGATAGCCCAGCCCATGAGTCGCCGGCTGACTGGCCTGATCCGGTGAAGGTACTGAAGAGGATGATGATCCGTCTCCAGCACAAACTCCCTCCCGTAGAGGTAGGGATAGAATCGTCGGATGGACCAAACGACGGCAAGACACTCTTGCTCGATGGTGTGGTACTTGCACTCAGCTGCTGATAACTTCTTGCTGGCAAACATCACAGGTCGCAAACCCTCCCCTTGGTCTTGCATGAGGGCAGCCCCTATCCCCGTGGCCGAAGCGTCTGTCCTTAGAACATACGGAATGTCCTGCCGGGGCAGCTGAAGCACAGGGCTCGCCAGGAGTTCACGCTTGAGGGTCTGGAATGCTTCCATTCCTTCCTCATCCCACTTGATCTTCTCAGGCTGTCTCGCCTTCGTCCTCTCGGTCAAAGGAAGGGCTTTCTCGGCGAAGTGGTCTACAAACTTTCGGTAGTAACCGACGAGGCCCGCAGAAATGATCGCAATCCTTTCTTGGTCGTTGGCGGTTCGGCTGTCTCAATCTTGTCCAACTTCTCTTCTTCTGGCAAAAGGTGTCCCGCTTCCAACACATGTCCCAGGAAGCTCACCTTGCTCCTCCCCTATCTGGCATTTTGTTGGACGGGCGGACAACTGAACCTCTCTTAGCCGAGTCAAAACCTTTCTGAGTACCTCTAGATGTCTCTCCCATGTTGTGGTAGCCGCGAGCACATCATCCATGAAGTTATGAACTTCCTGCAATTCCAGTGGTTCCAGCATCAACCGCATGACCCGGCTGAAGACTGCACCTGCGGTCTTCAGCCCGAACGGCATGACCCGCCACTGGAACTGGCCTTGGGGTGTGGTGAAGGCTGTCATGTGCTTATCTTGTTCTGCCATGGGTATCTGCCAATACCCCTTCGACAGATCTAATTTTGTGAAGTACTTGGCATTCCCAAGCTGGGCGAAGATGTGTTCGATGTCAGGCATGGGTTCCGCGTCAAATCTCAACACTTGGTTAAACCTACGAAAGTCAACACAAAAGCGCATCTTCCCGTCCTTTTTCTTCACTAGCAATATCGGGGAAGAGTATGGAGACTTGGCTCGTTCGATGACACCCATCTTCAGCATCTGTTGCACTTCCTCTTTCACTACCTCTGTCTGAGAGTGGGGAAGTGGATACTGCTTCACGGATACGGGTCCTTCCTGTGTGACTTCCAAGGTGCATTCCGCAAGCGTACACCTAAGAGGAAGGTCAGTAAGTATATCGGAAAAATCTTCACACAAGGCTTGAGCCTGGGCCCTTTCTTTCTCCGTCAACGCTTGACTGATCTTGACGTCTTTCCAATTCTCCTCTGATTGGAGTGGTATGAAGGGAATAGAATGATCAATGGTTTCGGGCATGGACAGGTCAACGACGACAGGCGTATATCCTGCAGCGCAACTTTCATGGCAATCTTGGCTGGCTTGCATTTCCACACCTGAACTCAACTCCTCTGTCACCCTTGTCCCAACCTGACACTGCTCCCGGCGCAAGTATCGCTTGACGAGGTTGGCGTGAACCAATCTGTCCTTCCCTCGGATTCGGAGGCGGTAATCCCAGTCACCAACGCGCTCTACGACTCGGAACGGTCCTTGCCAGGCCAGCTGTAGCTTGTTGCGTTTAGTGGGCAGCAACAGGAGCACTTCATCACCGACATCATACCATCTCTCCTTTGCTTTCCTGTCATAGAGTTTCTTCTGCTTCGCTTGAGCCTTCCTCAAGTGATCTTGTGCAATCTTGCATGTAGTCTCGATCCTGTTCTTGAGATCTAAGACCAACTCTACCTCGGTTCGTTGCTCCTGGTCAGCGTCTTCCTTGACCCACACTTGCTTCAGTAGTTGCATCGGTCCCCTGACTGTCCTCCCGTACAGTAACTCAAACGGAGAGAACTGGGTGCTTTCCTGGGGTACCTCTCTATAGGCGAACAACACAGCGGGTATGAACCGATCCCACTCTTTTGGTTGGTCGATGCAGAGCCGTCTCAACATCTGCTTCAGAGTTCCGTTGAAGCGTTCCACCAACCCGTTCGCCTGGGCGTGGTAGGGCGATGTTGTCTCCTTGTGTACACCAAGCATTCGGTATACTGCTTGCATCATCTCGGATGTGAACTGGGACTCCCAATCTGAAATCACTTTTTCTGGAATCCCAGTCCTAGTCCACATGGTCCAAAGCGCCTCAGCCACTGTCTCCGTGTCTATCCGTTTCAGAGGGACTGCATCCGGGTATCTCGTTGCATAGTCAACCGTCACAAGGACGAACCGATATCCACAAGTTGAAGCTGGGATGATGGGCCCAATGAGATCAACTGCAACCTTGGCGAATGGCGTAGAGACTAGCGGCACTTTCCCAAGGGGTACCCTGGTATTGTGTCCTCTTGGAGTCGTCCTTTGGCAAACATCACACGTTTGGCAATAACTCCGTACGGCCTGGGCCATGCATGGCCAATAAAAATCTTGTTGGATGCGCTCCAGTGTCCGTTTCTTTCCAAGGTGGCCCGCCATCGGATTGTCATGGGCCATCTGCAATACGCTGTCCCGCAAGCAGGTAGGAACCACCAACTGTCGATATTTGGCACCTCCTGACTCGAAAACCCTGAACAAAATCCCCTTGCTCTCTTCAAACCAGGACCTCCCGTTCTTCGTCTGTTTTGGTACGACCCCGACCAAGCTCCGGGGTTGTGACAGGGTGGTGTCTTTTTTCTGTAGGTCACCGATCTCGCTAGGTGTCACCTTCAATGCTGCCGGGATAGACACTGGATTCAGCACAGGCTTGAGCTTCTGCTGCTGTTCCTCCGCTTGAGCACGCGTCACAACAGCACAACTCGCAGTCGCCGGTAAGTCCGTAGAAACCATGAGCTCCTCCCCTCCAGCAAAAGTCACACGGTTTCCAATAAGGAGTGAGTGAATAGGCTTTTCAAGTGCCACGGCCCATACGTTGCCCTTGAAATAAGGTGTGGATACTGCGATGAGTACGGTGGGCCTTCTGGCCTGAAACTGGGACTCAACACCGGATATCACACATTCGGGTCCCTGTAGTGCATCCTTGGGGACTAGATCGTTGTCTACAAACGTTGTACTGGCTCCAGAGTCTCTTATCGCATGTACTACTTTCCCCTCGACCACAGCTGCGAACACCGGGAAAGACGATGCAGCGTCGCCAGTAGTACCGAACGAAACGTAAACCCTTCCACCCCTGCCTCTTCCTCCTTGATTCTGTCGCTGGAGTTCATCGCGGCGAAGTTGGGGGCAGTCACGCTTGAAGTGTCCCAAGCTCCCACACTTGTAGCAGCCTTGTTGTTGCTTCTCGGTTTCCCGTAGGGGTGGTAGAGACGTTCCTGAAGAAACTGGGGTAGTCGTCGAATCCTCTCGTGCGTGACCCTTCTCGTTAAGCATGGTTCCCCCTCCGGGCCGCTTGTTCATATCCAGCCTGAGCGGTACCGCCCTGCCCTGCGACACGGCGAGCATCAGCATGGGCCTCGGCGATCTCCAATGCCTTCATGAAAGTCTTGGGTTTCATCTCGGACATCTTGAACTGGAGCTCCGGGGACACCCCCTGAATCAGCTGCTCAATGAGCACACAGTCCTCCAAAGATTGCTCTGCCGCCTCAACCCAGTAGTGGAGACTCCTCTTCAACCGCTCCCCAAACTGCTCAAACGTCTCGGCCGTCTCTTTCCGCATCGACCTAAACCTTTGGCGATAAGCCTCTGCAGTCATGTGTAGCCGCTGGCGCAGTGCCTTCCTCAGCTGGTTGTAAGTTGGGTCCGGGGGTAAATTTACAAAAGCCTCTTTTGCTTTTCCCGTCAAGTTACTGATAAGGTACAAGGCCTTCTTCTCATCAGGTATCCCATAGGCCCTAGCTATGGAGTCAAAATGTTCCAGGTAAATGTCTATGTCTTCACCAGGGAGATACATAGGGAGTTTCAACCGAGGCGGCTCCACAGTAAGGGCTCCCTCATTCGTCCTTTTGGGGCTATTCCCCTTGGTTAACCGCTCCAGTAGAAGGCGCTGCTGTTGCCGCTCGGCACGCCGTTCCTCGAGCTCTTCCTCAAAACGTCGCCTCTCCCCTTCCATCCGCTGTTCCTCAGCTTCCTTCTCCTCCTTCCGTCTCTGTTCCTCGGCGGCCTTTTCCTCCTTCCGTCTCTGTTCCTCCTGTCTATAACGTTCTTCCTCTCTCCTTCTCTCCTCAGCACGCTCCTCACAACGGCGCTCCTCTTCTCTGCGCTGTTTTTCCACCTCCAATTGCATCCAAAGCAGCATGGGGTCGGCAGGGGGCGGCTGATTTGGTGGATAATGGGCAGGCTGGCGTTCGATAAATCCGGGGGGCACGGTAAACCTGGTATCCTCTCCAGTCTGGAGCTTGCTCCTCCCGCGTCCCATAAACATCCGTGGCGTTGTCTCTGGGGTAAACACACCCAATGGCGCAGACGACAAAGTAGTAGTAGTAGTCACAGACCGGCCTGTGGTGACAATGGGTGTGGTCACGGTGGGGACACTAACAACAGGCGGGGCCTCCATACCAGGAAGGACTCCCACAGCACGGGTTCGTAATTGATACCTGGGCGCTGCAGCTCCCTCAAGGTCATGATCATCCGAATCCATGGTCACAAAGCTGGTCTTCCTCCAAATGATAATTTGTTTTTCTTCAAACACGCCTCCGAAACTAAACTAGAATCCTGGGTTTTGCACTTCAAAATCCGGAAACCACCCACGACAACTAGGTCGCGATACTAACACACATACAAAAACTATTACAGCATTCCCATTCACGTTCTTTTTTTTAATTTTTACCGCAAAAATTTATCCCGAAAGTTTTATTAAATTACGACACCAATTATTTTTTTTTTAAATTTCCTACAAAAGCTTATAACCAAATTAAACCTTTACTCGTAAGATGAAAAGACTAATCCAGACACTCTCTGAACCACTCCATTGTTTATTGGCTCACATCCTCACAAATGGCTGCGACTAAAATAACTCTAAAGCAACCATAAATCTTAACAATTGCAACTAGACAGCCTAAAGCAAGTGAGGACAATAAATTTTAGAAGTCAGTTTCTTGTAATTAGCAACCATAAATTATCCGACGCACAACAAATTCGCGAACGGCAAGCAAAATTTAATCCCTACCTAAATACCTCTCTAACCCTAGGCCAGAACAACTACTGGCACCGACGAGTCAAAAGCCGCTGGGGTGTGGTGATGCTTACCTATTTGGGGGTGTTTTTTTGCAAGCGCAAGGTACCGGTGTTGATTTGCCACTGTCCAAATTTTTTCTCTCTATTTGAGAGCCTGTTCTTTTCCCTTCACTATCTTACTCCTAAAGCCAAAAATACATGAAGTGAAATAAAACCAAAACAAAAGGAAAACTGCAATTCCTTATCTTTCTTCACAGCAAAAATGAAACTAGGAGGAGGGGGAAGGAAAAACAATCAGCAAGCCATGATCCCAGGGCAAGCGCAGGACTGGCAGCCGCGTTCTCTGGGAGCTGGCAGGGTCTCCGCCCAAGTTGGTCCCTGCACCCTCCTACCGCCCACTTAAACTAAGGTGTTCAGCGGCGCGGCGCGGGCGTGGATGAAATGCACAACCTCAGTGTTCACTGTCTACCCCGCATCTCCACCAATGTGTCACGGTTTTGGCCCGCAGTTTTGCGCAAGACCAAAACCGGACTAAAAAGGGTAGGGTCAAGAGAACAGACCAAGTAAACACTTAAGGCGCACAATCACCCAGACTCGCACACGCACACTCTGAACAAAGATTAAGCCGTGAGTTTGTGTCTTCTTTGAAAATTATAATTTAAACAAAATGACAAGCCAAAAACATGGCGCCAGACAATGCGAACATGTAGTTAATATTTACATACAATTAAGGGTAAAGCAAAATTAACAGTAGCCAACAAGAACTCCTCCGCCCGATGCCCAGCCTTAAACAAATCCCGGAGTCCAGTGAAGGACTAAATACAGACTGACAACAAAACCCTCTCTTGACCAGTCCAACGAAGGACCGTGAAAATAGAATCCCGCCTTAACCCCTTCAAGGGTCGGAAAAACTGGCCATAAGTATGCAGGAGCCCAAACAATGAGATGTTAACTGAATAATAAAGGATATTTAAAACAAACACCAGTCACTTGGTAAAGCTAGGACAGCTTTCCTTGGGTAGGCTCGGTATAACAGCACAGTTTCCCAAAAAAAGAAGAAGATTATAATTACTGAAACTCTTGGCATTAATCACTCATATACCACTTTGTAGACAACTGTCCCTGCCTGAGTTCATGTCGGTCACTGTTTCCTCCCGGAAACACACTGGTCACATAACAAATATTATCTTTTAACACTTAGCTGTTTAGAAGCTGAATCCCCAGTCTGGGTTCTCTCGCAGCACTAGAGAACCACGGCCGTTCCTCCACAGAAAGTCCCTCCGCTCCGAAGCTCCTCACACGGCTGGCCGTCGTTCTTCGGGAGCGCGCCGACCCTCCCAAGACAAGCTGTCGTCCTCCAAGGCGAGCCGATCGCTGGACAGGCTCCGTACCCAGCCGGCTGCTCTCGTCACCGCTGGCTGCTTGGTTTCCAGCGCCGAGGACTTAAGGGGACGGGGCAAGGAGGAGGGCAACAAGGGATGGCTTATGAAGGGGGGGGGGGGGGAAATGACGCGAGGACCCTCCCCGGCAAGGCGTCGGATTAGGGTGGGGTAGCACTCCAGTCTGTCCGCTCACAAAGTAAGAAAAAGAAGTAGGCCTGCGAACAGGCCGGGTAAGTATTACTCTCAGTTCAGCCGAGTCATAGTGACCAAGGTTTGGATTTCATAGAAGCGGGTTGAGAGATTAAGTCAAAAGCTTCTTAATTTTGGAATTTGTGAATTGAAATTGAAATGGCCAAATTAAATTCCCAAAGAAAACTTCCTTTACAATGGCACTAGCTGAAACAATCACTTTAAAAAGATATATTAAAACTAAGAGGGTTAACATAAAAAGTTACTGTGTAAAAATGAAGATGAAACTAAACCAAAATAATAAAACAAGCTCAACCAAGTTGCACAGTCTGCAGCCCGACAGCTCACCCTGAAAACACAACTGCCGATTGTTTGAACAAAAAGGGATATAATAAGGTAACAAAATATCCTAACAATAAGGAAGAAAACGAAGAAAATTGATTGTTTGAAGGAAACTGTAGGACTAGAAAACTGTCGGACTAGTTAACTGTCGGACTAGTGAGACTGACAACAATTCTCGAAAATGCCAACCCAGGACTAAAACCATTTAAAAATTACCACTCCCGTTCAATTTAGACTTCTGAAAATGAATACAAACCTTCCCACACACATTACTCACCCATCAAACCCGTGACTGGTACAATATTTACATGGGGTCCCAGAGAGACCCGAAAACCCCTAAGTTGGCGGGTAGGCTGACGAAGCTAAACCCCCTTGCCAAACTTAGACCCTGGCTTCCCACAAGAACAGAGCTATTCCTGTGGCGAAACACCAGTAGCTGACCGAACAGCCGTGAAGAAACATTTGAGCAGTAGGTGCACTGCTCCCTGGGACGACCAGAACACAGCCACAAGTTGCGCTGTGGAGACCTGTGATGAATCTGACTAACCCTGCCCTGCTACAGAATACACACCAACCGGTTGACCTGAACTCACTCAACTTTGAATCGACTTGCACGAGACAAGCGAAGAAACAATAAAAATAAAAACATCCTACCACTGACGCACACACACGCCTAGAGATATTCGGGCGCTCCATTCGCGTGCACACAGATCTGCGCTCACACGCACGTTCCTTCTGGTAAACCGGAAAGAGTTAGGATTTTTAAAAAACATTCTCTTTCTGACTATGCACACGTAAGCATTGCGAAAAATGGCTTTATTTACACAGGTACAAGAAAGCAAAAGTAGCAACCTTCCATACATAGCAAAATGGACAGAAAACAATGAATTAACCCCAAAATGATGAAACAAACCATATCCTACTACTATTCCTGTAAGCTGGGTCACCAACAAACCGGGTTGTGAGGAATGGGGTGTGAGAGGGGGAATTCGGGCCTCCTTACGGGGAATCCCGTTGGGGGCTAAGTAAGACATTCGTTTGTGGTAAAGGTAAAGATTGCCATCCCCCCTGCATTTCTCGGTTAATTCCATTTTTCCGATTTTGCCTTTATTACCAAACATTAAAGCTGCACTTTATGAACCTTTTAAGGCTAATTATCTTTTGGGAATACTAACACCCCCCCCCGTATAAGACGGACAAAGCAATGAACCACGGACGTGATAAATGCGGCGGTGTACTGCCACGACATAGGGGTGGGGGTGGGGTATAGATATAGACTCATTGACAACATCAGCTAGATAGAGGAGTTGGGTATCTGTCGAAACAAAGTATTAACAGTTGTAACAAATAATGGCCTTAACATGTTGTGCCCAGCAGTGTATAAAGGACTCATGACACACATCATATTAGATAGAGAGTGGCATCTGTCAAAAAAAAAGTATAACATTGTACCAAATAAATGTCCATTAAAAATGTTTGTGCCAGTGTATAAAGGGACTCATTGAAAACATCCTA
>JAGGCT020000035.1:4805651-4830981 GCA_017654935.2 Phymorhynchus buccinoides
ACGGTGTTTGTGTGAGTGTATGTTTTTGTGTGTGTGCGGTGTGTGTGTGTGCACGCACAGCGCGGTTTAAGCTGCTTCCACGTAGCAATGGCGAGCGATTAAAATGGGCCGTATCCAACCGCATCGAGAAAATCACACTTGATGGACTCCACGTCACGCAAATTCAAAAGCTAGATTATACACAACACACGCGGGCGCTCGCACTGCTCTTATCATATATCTTCACTACGTTAATGAACGTTTTGCCTGTCGACGTGTTACTGTAACTAGTGTTTACCCAATAAATTAAGCGGTTGTGTTGCTCTAGCAAATCTAGACGCTATTTTCGTTCTTGTTTTTTTCTCAGTAATTTGATTTCACGCGCCGCGAGGAGGGTGTGGTAGAGAGTTTTTTGTGTAGTATTGCATCATTGGAAGACGAAGCGCACTGTGAAAACTAATAACCAATCCTGCAAGGACGGGATGGTCTACGCGACAGCTTTCCCGTCCGGAAATGCAACATCGAGGCAGACCAGAATAAGCTCGAGAGAAATCACCGACCCAGGCACGTCCCGTGATGGTCACAGGCGCATATGGACAATGAATGGTACGACAGTATAATGAAGTCCTCACCGACTGAGCCTCTTCTGTCTCTGTCTCTGTCGTCTGTCCTCTCCTCTCTGGTCTCTCTCTCTCTCTAAAACGTCAGAGTCTCGGCCGTCTCTCTCTCTCTCCTCATCTTCTCGTCCTCATCTCTCTCTCTCTCTCTATCTATCCATAATGGTTGTACCGATGTTATCGTACCGTATGGGTTTATTTTTGGCTTGCTCCAGTCATGTTCTTCTTCTTTTTACATTATGATCATTGATTTATTCACTCGGTACCGACTTCGCGGCTTTGTCTCCATTTTTGATACGGCAGATGGCCTAATCATTAAAACGTTTTGATTTGAGTTTGATCATCTCTCCTCCTTCTACTTTCTCTCTCTCTCTCTCTTTTTCTCCAAGACTCCACTACACACACAACAACACACACACTATACACAACACACACCACACACACACACACACACACAACCGCACGCACAACACACCACACACATCTCCCTCTACCACGCACCCACCGCATCATAGCACGCTAGCCACACAACATCATAATGGCACAACAACTCACGCAGCACGCCAACACACCAGCACTCTCTACCATTAGTCGCACTCACCACACACACGACTCACACAAGCGCGTGCTACGCTTCAGCACACGCACTAACACACTTCTACTATCGTTCTGGACACCACACTAAGCTGCACTAACGCTGCTCTATGTGCACTAGGCGATTTAGCCTCGCCTAATCAAAGTCTTTGGTTAGGCAACCTAGGCCTAGATCTACTTTTCTGTTTCGACCTCTGTCTTGTCTCGTGTTTTTAAATCGATTCTTAGTTACATCTATCACTTATTTGTAACAAGATGATGTTAAATTATGCACGTCTCGCTTTAACAATCAAAGTTCATCACTTTGACTTAATTCTAGACTGATCAAGGCTGAATCGTTGATGTTGGCCTGTGGCGGGCACACCTGCGTCACCTGGCCATCGATGTTTTGCATGGCGCTCCACCACCACACACACCACCACACACAAACGGCACTTCATGCCCCACAACTTTGAATCATGCAAGCATACTTGTTCATTCAGGATGTTTAGAGTTAAAAAAATTGTGATTCTTACTAGAGCTCCGGCTTCGTTGGCTGAGTGTGACTGTAAGAGAAGTGGGATGGAGTAGGACAAAAATGCAATAACCTAAATCGCAGAACTGGGACCCACTTTAAATACAATCGTCCCCTATTGTATCTATTTCCTTCCTGCGTGGCAGAAACCAAGTCTACAGTCTGAATTCCGGAGGCCTATTCATCATACACTTTCGTCTTAACCATTTCCGGTTAAATTCTTACTTGACAGTCCTTGAGCCTCCGAACAAACCTAAAATGGGTGTTTAAGTGCATTATCTCCGTTGCTGTTAAACTTCTTCTAAAGTCGCATCCGTGTAAAAACCGTATCATCACTACCATTTTAATTCTGACTGACATCCCTGTCTTATTAAAAGGCAAAATCTGACTTACCAGGCTGATTCCACAGCGTAGTTTTGTCCCGCCAGGCATTAATTGACTTCAATCTATGAAACGTAACCGTGCGGTAACATCGCCCACACTCGTTTCACAACAGACCCAACCCCCTCTTCCCTACTTCGCTACGGTACGCCTCTCATCGCTGGAATGCAGCGCGCACTCTCTTGCCTTTCTTCCCCTCCCCCATACAACTGAAAAGCCTCCTTGTTGGTGATTATGGAGAACTGGTCACAGTGAGGCGTGGCCAAGCAGCTAGGATCGTTAGGATTCGTTTGGTTGACCGAAGGCGAGGGTGATGTGGGGAGGGAGAACAACAGCCATGTGACCTAGCGTAAATAGATTTTCGGAGCTTATCCACTACTAGACCGGCCGGAAGAGATAGTTTGATATAGCGCATAAAGCGAGTAAGTGATGTAATCCTCGTCTTCTCATGGGTAACGCTTCGTGTTATTTTTTTTCGCAGTTTCGATAAACTGCCCCTCTTGGTTTTCGCTCAGTTTTACGGAAAGTGTGAAGAAAAAAGTTGTTTTTGGTAGCACGAAAAACGAAACTTTTTGGGGATAATAAACAAAAAAACAAAAAGAGAAGGAGAAGAGGGAGAGAGAGAGAGAGAAGAGAGAGAGAGAGGGGGGGGAGGGGGGGGGGGAGAAGGGGGGGGTGGGGGGGGGTTCGGGGGGGGGGGGGCGGCGGGGGGGGGGGGCGGGGGGGGGGGGGGGCGGGGGGGCCGCGGGGGGGCGGGGGGGGGGGGGGGCGGGGGGGCGGGGGGCGGGCGGCAGGGGGCGGGGTGGGGGAAGGGGTCAGGTGGGGGGGGTCGAGGCGGGGGGGGGGGGGGGGGGGGGCCGCAGGGGTGATGCCTCAGGGGGGGGGGGGGGGGGAGGGGGGGGTGGGGGCTCTAAGGTGTTGGCGTGGGGGGGGAGGGGGGGGGGGGGGGTGGGGGGGGGGGCGGGGGGGGGGGGGGGGGCGGGGGGGGGGGGGGGGGGGGGATCGGGGCGGTCGGGTCGGGGGGGGGGGGGCGGGGGGGGGGGGCGTCGGGGGGGGGTGGGGGGGGCGTGTTCGGCGCGGTGGGGGGGGTTGGGGGGTGGGGTGGGGGGGGGGGGGGGGGGGGCGGCTCGGGGGGGGGGCTGCGGGTCGGGGGGGGGGGGGGGGGGGGTGGGGGGGGGGGGGGGGGGGGGGGGGCGGGGGGGGGGGGGGGGAGGCTTCGGGCAGGGGGGGCGGGGGGGGGGGGGGGAGGGGGGCGGGGGGGGGGCGGGGCGGGGGACGGCGAGGGGGGGGGGGGGGGGCGGGGGCGGGGGGCGGGTCCTCGGTGCGGGGGGGGGGGGCTGGGAGGGGCGGGGGGCGCGGGGGGAGGGGAGGGGGGGGGGGGGGAAGTCATGGGGGGGGGGTCGGGGGGGGGGAGGCGGGCCTGGGGGGCTCGGGGGGGGGTGAGGGGGGGGGGGAGGCCTCGGGGGGGGGGTGGGGGCGGCGGGAGTGGGGGCGGAGTGTGGTGGGGGGGGGGGCAGAATCGAAAGAAGGCGCGGCGCGGGGGGGGCGGGGCGGCTCGCGGCAGTGTCGGGAGGAAGGCGGGGGCCTCGGGCGGTGGGGGGGGGGGGGGCGGGCGGGGAGGGGGGGGGGGGAAGGGGGAGGGAACCCCGGAGGGGGGCGCGTGGGGCGGGGAGGGCGGGGGGGGGGGGCGGGGGGGCCGGGGGGGGGGGGGCGGGGGGGCGGGCGGGCGCATGGGGGTAACGCGGGGGGGGGGCGGGGCTAGCGCGGTGGAGGCGGGCGGGGGGAAGGGGGGGGGGGGGGGGGGTGTGGGGGGGCGCGGGAAGGGGGGGGGGGGGGGGGGCAAGGGGGAATAAAGAGGGGGGGGTGGTCTCGGCGGCGGGCGGGGGGGGGGGAAAGAAAAAAGGAACAAAACGGGGTGGGGGGGGGGGGGCTGGGTTGTCGGGGGTGGAAGGTGAGGGGGTATCAAGGGAGGGGGGGGAGGGTGGGGACATGGGAGGGGGGGTGCGGGGGGCACAAGGAACAGCGGGTGGGGCGTCGGGCGGGGGGGGGGGGGCTGGGTGCGGGCTACCGGGGGGAGCCAGTCAGGGGTTCGGGGGGGGTCGGGGTCGGTGGGGGTCGCGGGAGTTCGGGGGGGGGCGCAGTACGGAAGCGGGAAAGGGGGAAGGCGAGGGGGGGGGGGATGGGCTCGAGGGAGAAAGGGGAGCGAGGAGGGAGTCGGGCCCACCCCCCCCACGCCCACCTCCCGTCGGGGGGGGGGAGGGGGGGGGGGAGGGGGGGGGGGGAGGGGTGGGGGCGCGGGTGGGGGGGTGGGGGGCGGGGGGGGGGGGGGGGTATACACACGGGGGGGGGTGCCATGCGCGGGGGCGGCGGCGGGGCCCGCCAGAGTCGGGTGCGTGGAAAGCAATCTAGTGGACGAGGGAGGGCGGGCGGGTGTTGATGAGACGGGGGGCGACAAGGGAGGGAGGGGGGCGAGTAAAAGGGTCGGAGGAAGGATGAGGTCTGGTGACAGTGGGGGGGGGATTCACCTCGGGGCTAATGAAGGGCGAGGGCGGGGCTGTGGGAGCGGAGGGGGTGGGTGCGAACCAGGGGGGGGGGGTGGCCCACAAGTCATGGTCTGGTGGGCGCCTCGCGGGGCGGGGGTGGGCAGGGGGGCTCTGGGGGGGGGGGGGGGGGGGGGGGGCGGGGAGGGGGGGGGGGGGGTGCATGGGGGGGGGGGGGGAGAGGGAGAGGGAGCGGGGGGAGTGGGGGGGGCGGGTGCGGGGGGGGGGGGGGGGGGGTGTGGGGTGGGGGGGGGGGTGGGGGGGGGGGGCGGGGGGGGGACGGGGGGGGGGGGGGGGGGGGGGGGGGAGGGCGGCTTTGGGGGGCGGCGGGGGGGCGGGGGGGGGC
The DNA here is from genome assembly GCA_017654935.2 of Phymorhynchus buccinoides. Lineage (NCBI taxonomy): Eukaryota > Metazoa > Mollusca > Gastropoda > Neogastropoda > Raphitomidae > Phymorhynchus > Phymorhynchus buccinoides. The sequence continues at coordinate 4,810,623 of JAGGCT020000035.1, forward strand.
GGGGGGGGGGGGGTTTGTAGGGGGGGGGGGGTCGCTCGGGGGGGGCGGGGCACGGGGGGGGGGGGGGAGGGGGCGTCGGGGGGGGCGGGTGGGGAGGTGTGGGGGCGGTCGGGAGGGGGGGGGGGGGGGGGGCGGGGGATGGGAGGGGGGGGGGGGGGGCGTGGGGGGGCGGGGGGGGGGGCGGGGGTGAGGGGGGGTGCGGGGGGGGTGGGGGGGCGGCGCCGCGAGGGCTTCCGGGGCGGGCCTCAGCGGTGGGCGGGGCTGGGTGTGGGGGGGGGGGGGGGGGCGGGGGGGGCGGCAGGGCTGGGGGGTCGGGGGGGCGGGGGGCGGGGGGGGGGGGGCGGGGGGGGGGGGGTCGGGGGGGGGGGGGGGGGGGAGCGGGGGCGGGGGGGGGGGGGGCGCGGGGGGGGTGTGGGGGGGGGGCGGGGGGGGGTGGCTCCTGGGTGGGTGGGTGCGTCGGTGGCGGGTGGTTAGCGGGGTAGGGGGGGGGGGGCGGGGCGTGGGGTGGGGCGGCGGGGTGTCGGGGGGGGGGTGGGGCGGGCGGGGGGGGGGGGGGCGGGGCGGGATGGGGGGGGGGGGGCCTCGGGTTGGGTGCCTCGTGTGCCGGGCTTGGGTGTGGGGGGGGGGGTTGCGGGTGGGGAGTGGGGGGGGGGCGTGGGGGGGCGCGTGGGGGGGGGGCGGCGCGCGGGGGTGGGGTCGGGGGGGCTTGTTGGGATGGGGGTTGGGGGGGGTGGGGGGGGTGCGGGGGCGGGGGGTGGGTGGGCGGGGGGGGGGGGGCGGTGGATGGGGCGCCTGGGCGGGGGGGCGGGGCTGGGCTCGTGCGGTGTTGGCGGCGGTGTGTGCGGGGGGCGCGGGGCGGTCGGGGTGATTCTGGGGGGGAGGGCGCGGGCGTGGGGGGTGGGGTGGGGGTGGGGGGGGGGAGGTGGGCTGGCGGTGCGGTCGGGGGGGGTGGGGGGGGGGCGCGGGGCGGTTTGGGGTATGTCGGGGCATTCGGGGGGGGCTGGGGGGGGGGGCGGCGGGGGGGGGGGGGGGCGGGGCGGCGGGTGCGGGAGTGCCGGTCGGCGGGTGCGGGTTGGGACGCGGTCGGGTGGGGGGGGGGCGGGGGCGGGGCGGGGCGGGGCGCGTGGCGGGGGGGGTGAGGCGCGGGGGGGGGGGGCGGGGGGGGGCGCGGGGAGTGAGGGGGGGGGGGACGGCGGGGGGGGACGGGGGCGGTGGCGGAAGGCGCGGAGGGGGTGAGGGTGGTGCGGCGGGGGGGGGGCGTGCGGGGGGGGGGGCCTCGGGGGTGGGGGGGGTCCTCGTTCGTGGCGCGGGGGGGGGGGTGGCGTGCGGCGGTGTGGGGGGTCGCCTCGGGGGTCGGGGGGGGTGGGGGGGGTGGGGGGTTCCTCGGGGGTGTGGCACGTGGGGGGGGGTGTAGGGGTGGGTCGGAGGGGGGCGGGGGGGGTCTGGGGGGGGGGGGGGGTCGGGACAGTCGGGGCCGGGGGGGCGGGGGTCGGGTGGGGGGGGGGGGGGGGGGTGGGCTGGGCGGGGGGGGGGGGGGGGGGGCGGTGGGGGGGGTGGGGGCGGGGGGGGGGGGGGGTGGGGGTGGGGGGGGGGGGGGGGGGGGGGGGGGGGGAGGGGGGGGGGGGGGGGGGGGGTGGGGGGAGGCGGGGGGGGGGGGGGGGGGGGGGGGGGGGGGGGGGGGGGGGGGGGGGGGGGGGGGGGGGGGTGGGGGGGGGGGGGCGGGGGGGGGGGGGGGGGGGGGGGGGGGGGGGGGGGGGGGGGGGGGGGGTGGCGGGGGGGGGGGGGCGGGGGGGGGGGGGGGGGGGGGGGCGGCGGGGGGGGGGGGCGGGGGGCTGGGCGGGGGGGGGGGGGGGGGGGGGTCTGTGGCGGTTGTTTTTATAGAACGAACAAAAGAAAAGAAAGAGAGAGACAGAAAAAGATAGGACAGAAAGACATAATAAAAAGAGAAGTACAAGTGGGCATTGAAGAATGCACGACTGCATAAATCATAATTTATCATGTAAGCCCATAGACAATATTTTTGTTGGAGAAAAACAAACACACCAAAAGAACAACATTGAATTGGGGAAAGTAAATGGTGAAATCGGATTTAATATAATAAACAAGGGATCGCCAAGACGGTTAATCTAGAGCTAACCTATGTCCTGGCTTGTTTTGTTGTTGTTATTGTCCGTTTACGCTTTCTCTTTCTGTACAGCTGCCGGCCCCTTGCCCTGTCCTCCCTTCTTCCCGTCACATCTTAGGTCCCCCCCCGTTCCCCCCCCCCTCCGTGTGACCCTTGGTGAATGCACACCTACGAACCACCCACAAAATTGGGAGTGGATTATATACAGTATTTTCACGAGATATAGACGGGTGAAATAAAAAATGGAAACAGTCTGCCGCTGGCCTTTTACAACATCCACGGATGCAACGACCATTGTCTAGGATTCTCCCGAGGGATAATTTAATGTAGCTACTGTGTTATACTCGTAGTGTCACACACGAGAACACAAGAGAGCAGACCGTTGTATTGTTTACTCCTGACACAAAATTGGGAAGGGATTCTGTTTTGCTAGCTTTCACGCTTCGGGCGAGAATAGACATGCTTGAAGCAATAAGATACAAAGCGCAAAGAAGGAGAGATTTCGTTTTCGATCGGGAGGCGGGACTGGGACTTGGTCACACGGAAACGGGGTCTCAGGTCAAGGTCGCATGGCGATAATTATTCAGGTGGTGGCATAGGGTGGTAATGGAGCGTATTGGAAGAGGGGCGAGAGAGTGAGGGTTGGAGTTAAGTGTGTGGGGCAGTTGACATTACTGCCAATGGACGCAGCTTAACGGACGATATATTGACCGCCAGGGGCAGTCAAACCGGTATGGAGGTGGCTTAGCGCGGTGAAATATTCTTAGTTAGGGTCGTAGAGAGAGAGACAGAGAGAGAGAGTATAGAGAGGAGGAGAGAGAAGAGAGGATTAATATTAGAGATCCCTACCGGTTTTGACTGCTGTGCCCTCCTGGGCGGTCATATCATCGTCCTAATTTGGCCAATTCGAATCGGAAGCGTTTCTGTCAACCAATGTGGATAATATGGCTTAAACCCAATTTGTAGACTCCCTACACTTTCAAGAAGGCCTACCACGCCCAGGCCGTGACCTGATCTCCGGTTTCCATCATCAATCGATGCATTTTAAGTCCAAGATCCCGTCCATCGCCAAAATTTGAAGACTCTAAGACCAACGGGTGTGAGTACTACTGGCCTCCCTAGAATTTTCTCGCGGTTTGCAAGGTCATAAACGCCAAGGTCAAGGTCAGGACGGCGAACCTGTTTTGCGCGTATGACTTACTCTCATAGTGACACACCACCACCAAATGTGAATCGATGTCGGTGTCACGTGTTCGGGAGATATCCTTGGGACAAACAGACAGAGAAAAAAAAAAGAAAGAAACATACACGAACGAAAACATACTCCTTTGCGAGAAGTAGATCGCAAAGGACAAAAAAAGAAGGGACAAATACCTGGGATGAGTTACACAAACAATGATGTATAGGGATGCCAGCTTGAACTGTTTTTCATGATCAGGGTCTATTATTCATAATATGGTGTTCTAAAGTTGGGTAGTTAAGGATGTGACTCCCATTCTATAATGTGTCACAGAGAAATGCCACAACTGTTGCAGACTGAATATTTTTCTGTCGCCACAGTAGTTTAATGGAAACTTTTGGCTCAAAGATGGCTGGCGGTGAAAGTGTTAGGAGATTTTCTGCAGCGGTTTTCATGCTATGTATGACAGAAACAAAGCAACACAGCAAAGAAGCTAAGAAACAAATCGCAACACCTCCAATTCTGGAAAGGAAGTAGAGAGCTTATAAAAAACAATTGAAAACAATGCAACTATAATACATCTCTCTCTCACTCTCTCTCTCTCTCTCTCTTGTAACGTAGGAGACCATTTCAATGGTTGCACTGACCTGTCTTTTCTAATTCCCCATTGTGAACAAAGAATACTGACTTTCTACAATGTTCAAACCGAAGGCTTTTTGTTAATTAAGTACACTTTTACACACATTGTGCATTTCTTCTTTCCCCCCCCCCTTCCCCCCCCCCCCCTCTCTCTCTCTAACGCCCATTAAAAGTTGTTGTTTTTAAAACACAAAAAAACACGTTGAATTAAACGAACAACTGTTCACGACAAGTAGGCTGACACAATGAACTGATGTATACCACGAAACACCTACATGGCTTTTTAGGTCATCATTCGGGGTGGCTTTCATCAGTGGTATAGATAGAATTATACGGAACTTCCCCTGACTCCCAGTGCTGCTTCCCGAATCTCTGGTACCATACGCTACCTGGCACTCCTGTTTCAACGCGTGTCAACATGGATAATGGCAATCATGGTTACTCAAGAAATATTGTTGATGGTATAGCATGGGTGTTTGAGTGTGCGTAAATACGGCAGGGAGGGTGTTACGTCTGTGATAGTGTGTGGTAATGTATGAGCGTGCGTGGTTGTGTAAGTGTGGTTTTTTTATGTCAAGTGTGTGTGTGTGTGTGTGTGTGTGTGCGTGTGCGTGCGTGTGCTTGCGTGTGTATGTTGGTGTGTGTGTGTGTGTGTGTGGATGATTCACAATAATCTTCAATTAAATGGTTGAAAAAACGAGCAATGCTTGTAGGGACAAAACCCAACTAGCCTCTGTTCTTCCATAGAGTATCAATTCACTGGGATACAATATCATAGCGCCTCTCAGCAGCTCGTCAAAAAACTTAAGGTGTCACTTTGGACAATACTCTTTCCATGCAGTTTTCCTGACTCAGACCTGTCAGTCCTGCTACTATCAAATCATCGCATTGGCTATGTTCGTAAATGCCTCCTTCCGATACCACAGCAAAGCTTGTTGCTTCGCCTCAAATTCTTCTCTCTTGACTACTGTAATGCTCTCTCTTTCGGCCTATCAGCCTCTTCTCTATCTTGTATCCAGCGTAATTCAAAAACACAGCTGCTTCGTGTTGTTCCTTAGGAATAAAAAGTTTCGATCATGTAGCCCCTTCGTTCTTCTCCGTTCTTTACACGGCTTCCTGTACGCGACAGAATTGAGTATAAACAACCCATTACTATAAATTCTATCCTAAAGCTGCTGCTCCATCTTACCTCGCTGCACATATATTGTCATCCTCCATACGCTAGCTCTGTGCACCTTACGTTCAAGTTTCTGACTTCCCCTTTCTCTACCATAGATCCCTAGGTACTAATCTTTCAACAGTATGCTATGCGTACGCTCTTGGCTACTCATCAGTGACTCGACACGTGCCTGGAATCAAACTCTCCCACTTCCTTCTGTCAGCGTACGCGTGACCCTTCTTCCTGATATGTCAAAGCTAACCATCGAAGACGCCACTCTGTACTCCCGCGTCATTTAAAACTCTCCTCTCTTTATCTTCGCCTCTTTGCCATTTAGGTGCTGCTCCTTCTATCTGTTGCATCCATTGAGTCATCCGTGTGTGTTCGACTTTGTATAGCGTTTTTGTTGAATGACCGGTATGAATGCAACGTGTGTGTGCGCTTTGATTTATTTCTATCAAGATTCGCGCCGTATAAAAACTGTAATATTGTTGTTGTGTTGTTCTGTGCGTGTTCGTGTGTTGTGTGTGTGTGTGTTGCTGTGGCGTGTGTGCGTGTGCGTCGCGTGTGCGTGCGTGCGTAGAGCGCGCGCAGCAACCGTGTGTGTGTGTGCGTGTGGCGTGTGCGTAGTTTGTGTTTTGTTACTTCAAGCGTAACGTTCCTTCCACTAATAAGTGAAAAAAAACATTGAAGTAAACAACAACATCTTCAAGATGGGTGTGTGTGTGTTGTGTGTGTGTAGTGGTGGTGTGGTGCCTGGTGTGGTGTGTGGTGTGTATGTATGTGCGTCTCTCTCTCCTCTCGTCTCTCTGTCTCATCCTCGGTCTCTCTCTCTTCTCTCCCCCGGTTATTAAGTACTCACTTGAGTCCCTCTATTGCTTAACTTTGGAAATGACGATAAGGTAAATGGGTAGATTTATGGTATGTCTTCCAGTATTATTTTGCTTGATGCTAAGGTGTCCGCTAGGATTATTCATATTACTGAAGTTACTACGTCAGTTTGACGTGTGTTCTTCGTTTCTCCATTTCTGTTTGAACAAGCTTAGTCTTGAAACATTTATCTGTCGCAAACGTTGTCTCAATATTCTAATGTACTATTGTATTATGATGGGCTTGGGGTTTTTTTGGGTGTTAGTTTTTTTTTGTTTTCCTTTGCTTTTTTCATTCATCTCCCATGTTCCTGCCCCCACCCCACCCTCTTTTCCACCCTTCCCCATGTTCCACTTCATTTTCGGTTTGTATAATTTGCCTATAGGCTGATGACTAAACCATCAGACTCAGACTCAGACTCTCTCCCTTCCCCCCTTTAACGTCGTCTGTGTGTGTAAATGACCTCTTAGGAATTAATACCGTGTTGAATTTTCTATAAACTGGGTGAGACCTAAGTGAAATTAAGGAAACAAGACCAAAGAAACTATTACCTCCTGACCTCAAGTAACGCAATGGTTCCAGTCCACAAGGCTGCAGTCCCAAAGCAGAGAGCGCAGTGCCCTCAAATTCAGAAAATTGCATACATTCCACAACCGTTCACTTTCGACTTGGTGCCGGTAGCTGGAAAATAGACATTATTTTTTAGAAGTTATCAGTTTTAATGCCGTGTCATCTTTGCAGCTCCTCCACTAAAAAGGTATCAGAATTATGATTTAAAGGCAATTCGGCAGAAACAAGAAAAGGAACATCATTTAATTAACGAAGAGGAGAAACCAGCGACGAGCTTTTTGGTGTTGCTACAATGTAAATCAAAACTTTTTCGCCAGATGAGTCACTGTCCTCCCTTACCGACGAGGGGTGTGTGTGTGTGGTGTGTTGTGGTTGCGTGTGTGGTGTAGTGTGTGTGGTGTGTGTGTGCGTGTGTGTGAGTGTGCTAATTGTGTGTGTGTCGGTGTCGTGTGTGTGTGTGTGTAGTGTTGTGTATTTGTAGCAGCAGTGTGTGTTTGTGTAGGGTGGTGTGAGTGCGTATGATGCGATTTCGTTCGATGTAGGTAGTGTGTGTGTGTGGTATGTGTTTGTGCGTGTGTGTGTGTGATGTGTGTATGTATGTAATGCATGTATGAGTATGTAGTGTGTGGGTGCACGTGTGTGTGTTGTGTGTGTGTGTGATGTGTGTGTGTGTGTGTAACGTGTAGTTGTTGTGACAGTGCGTGTGTGTGTGTGTGTGGTGTGTGTGTGTGTGTGCAAGTGCATGCACTTGTGAGATGTTGCGTGAGAGTGAAAAATAGACTGTAGAGTGTGTAACCCAGAGGCTGTGCCTGTATTCGTGTGTACTTTTTGAAATATAGTAAACCATAGTGTGCAAAATAGTATGTGTGTGTTCTGCCGTGCTACGCATCTGTAGACCCTATATAGTCAGAACAAGCATTGCACACGCGGCAGGAGCGTGTGTTGTCGCGGTCTTTGTGGCGCTGCGCACGCTGTGCTGTTTCTCTGTCGGACCTATGTGTCTCTTCATATAGTGTAGTATGAACTGCTGACAGCGCGTGTATGTACGCCCCAAGCATGTTATCTGTGATTGCATAATGTCATGTGTCTGCATAGTGCGTACGCCTAGTGCTGCGCGTGTGTTGTTCATGTTCAGCGCACCTGGCAGCAGCGGGGTCAGAATGGAAACAGGGCCTGGAGGGAGGGCAGGTGTCCACGAAGAAAGCCCACTTTCAGTAAACTGACCCCTCAGGTGACTCGTCAGCTCTCGTGATCTGACACAGACACATACATACGTAGATAGACTGACGGAAATCGTTTTTTAAGTTTCTCCGGTCTAAAAAAGACACATATGGAACATCAGTAACTGATATCAAAGCATGGTGGGAACTGATCTGGAGGCAATTACCGGAGGCAGGCAACTCCAGAAATGTCCCGGATTGCTGGTAACGATACAAGATGTATATACGTAGATAGACTGCACCAGGTAGGCCTACTTAACTCTCACGCACAAGCCAGCACAAAATGCAACACAAACACATAGGACACTGTGGCACACATAGGCCTGCGAGTCTACGCGCACACACACACATGCACACACACACACACACACACACACATACATACCTACACAAAAACTACACACACACACACACACCACACACACACTCTCTCTATCTCTCTCTCTCTCTCTCTCTCTATCTCTTCCCACCCTCCCGAAACATCATGGCACAACACAACACATACATAGTAGAAACGGGGGGAAAAAAGTACAGAAGGTTTGATGAAAAAGTGCATATGCTTTGTTTTTAACATTTAGGTTCGTTGTTTATTTGCTATTTATTTATTTTAGTGTCATCATAAAACCTGTTACGGTATTCAAAGACAAGAAATATCTGAATCCACAAACAACACAACACACCTACGCTCTCTCCTCTCAAGTACACCCTCCCGATAATCAAACACATGGCACCCCAACCAACCCACCCACACGCTCTTTCTCTCTCTCTCTCCGACGGATCAAAACATCCAAATACACGCACGCTGCGCGCGGCGCGGCGCACGCACCGCACCAACCCACACACACACACACACACAAACAAACACAAACAAAAACTCTCTCTCTCCTCTCTTTTACCGCGTGAAACTCCTGTGTCATTTTATTGTTGTAGTCTGTTTACGGATACAAACGATAACGCGAGTAGGCTAGCATTACCAGGGAGTACAGTACTGTACATCCCTGGAGATTCCTAACTAATTATGCTCTAAAGGTCGTTAAAACAATATGTTGAATCTCAGTAGGCTTAGGTTACACATAGCTGTCAGTATATACTGGTTCCAACAAGGTTAGCAGATGCGGACGTCATCTTGAGGTACCATTTCTTGCCATTCTCTGTCTGTGGCCTGGAAAACACAGATGTTGCTTTGATGTCAGCTTCAGTGTGCACACAGACAGACCGACGACAGACGACAGACAGACACACACACATTGAAACGATCTAACAAACACAAACACAAGTATACACACACAAGCACACACACCCAGACACTCACTCTCTTACACACACGCAAACGCACAAGCACACAAACACACACCGCGCGCGCGCGCGCACACCACACACACAAACACTGAATCGATCTGACAAACACATGAAAACACAAAAATATAACCGCCATCAACACACAGACAAACAGACACTCATATACTCCTCTCACACAACACAACACACACACACAACACACACAACATCAGAGAGGAGAGACGAGAAGAGTCACACACCGCATGCCAAATATACACACAGGCAAATAAACACCACTCGTTGGACAGTAGCGCGTATCAGTCACAATGCACAAACCACTTCATCGAACCACAAGCATTAAAAAGGCAGTATAATATCTATGCATTCAACAGAGCCGTCAACGTAATATAGAATACAATGAGGGCGGTAATATACGTGCATAACATGAAAAAGAGCCAGTGTTTAAAATCATTATTAGCTATAAGAAAGGGGCACTGTCACGAAGTAACACAGAATCGAAAAGGGACCACGACTTATGAATGAATCGGAATCTGCAAATCTTCGGTCTGGAACAGACACATATGTGAATAGGTAACAAAAGATGGTGGAGAAACGATCCTGGAAGCAATGCCCGATGCGTGCACACCAGGAAAGTTCCAGAAATTTGTAGCAAATACAGATGTGAGAGTAACACTGACTTTAATAATGTATCACAGCATTAGATAGGAGCAGTGACTCAAGTTAGGGTAGCAAAGAGTTGAAAGGGGAAGTGTCCAACTAAACATAGATTTGAAAGGGACAGTGTCTACCGTAACATAGCAAGACCAAATAAGATATGGCATGGCAAACACAGGTTAAAAATGGCAGTCTTTGGTAAAATATCATAGCGGTTAGGCTAGGCCTATATGAGTCATTCGGACAAGGAAGTTCGTTTACCTTTAAGACTTATGGTAAAGGTCAACGATGTGCCACCACCCTACATATCGTGCCCCCTCTCCACCCCACCCCACCCCCCTTACATTCTCGGTTAATTGTATTTTTCCGTTCGGGCCTTCTTACCATACATAAAAGCTGTATTTTAGGCGCATTTTTAGACAATAAACGTTTTGAAACTAACCGTTTATCCCTAACTAGCCCTAAACCCCTACAAAGCCCCCCTACATTTAAGACGGAAACGCAACGAATCACACACTGGACAAATCGCGATTGTACGCAGTTACATCGTGGCGCGGTAGGGTTAGGTTTAGGGCATAGGGCTGAAAATGTCCTAAATACAGCTTATGTATGGTAAGAAAGGCAAAAAAACGGACAAATAAAATTAAAACCGAGAAAGCAGGGGGTGGCACATCTTTACCGACTTTATGAATATAAATACGGGTCCCTGTCTAAATGCATATTGAACCTTCTTACACTTTATCGGTCCTAGCAACTTTGATCCGATGGTTGGTTTAACATCCAATTAGGATACCTACTTATGCACAGTTTGTTAGAAGCACAGAAACCAATCTACTTAAGCAGAAAAGAATAATTACGTCAGTTGTGCGAGTTGGTTATCACAAAAACGTGTCAGTTGTATCAGATGTCAGCCAGCTCGTTTTGTCACAGTACGTTGCGTGCAAACAGAATACAGAAGTTGACTGAGATTGTGAAATACATGTCGCAAAACTTGATCTGCGTTGCTACAGAAATTGCATTCAGTACTCAATGCTGAAACTACGTTTCACTGCAGATTCACAAATACGCGAAATACAGTAGAAAACAACACACACACAAAGCGACTCAGTGCATAATATGATGTGGTCAAAGCCATTTGTTGATAAACAATATGTTAACGTCTCGGTCTAGAAACAGTACAAATATGGACATAATAGATATAAAGATTGTGGAACGAGTCTGGAGCGCAAGCCGGGAGGCAGTGCAACACATAAAGTTCCGAACACTCGTAGCAATACAGATAGTACCAAGTACTTATACACTTTCACCGACAGCCATCTTTGACCCAAACATTTCCATAAAGTTATTGGACTACAGAAAGATTTGTCTGCAAATATGTGGATTCGTGGTGTGACAATTTAGAATGTGATCAATTCTTTACTGCCCAAATTAGGAACACAATATCATGAATAACAGACCCTGATTTCAAGAGTTTTATGACATGGTGTTAAACCATTGTGCGTGCAAAAATGCGACATTGCGTGAAGGATAAACATTACTTTACCAGCCAAGATGCTTTGAAAGTGACCAGTAACTTACTGCAAGCTTGAATAATATAAGACGCTGACTATATATTGAAATGTTCCGCTCCATCCTCTGCATCAAGTGGCAGACATGTCTCCAACGAAGGGAGGTCCTGCAGAGAGTGAGCAAACGCCCAGCCTGGAGACACACTGCTGCAGCAAAGCTAATTGGGCCTTTAGGTGGGGGAACCAAAAAAAAAAAAAACAAAACCAAACATGCCAGCATGGAGACACACTGCTGCAGCAACACCTACATTGGGCTAGACAAACATAGCCAGATGGAGGCACACTGCGACAGCAACAGCTACATTGGGCTAGAAAAAATGTCAAGCACGGAGGACCACTGTGCAGCAACAGCTACATTGGGCTAGACAAAACCTGTCAAGCATGGATGACACACTGCTGCAGCAAAACAGCTCACTGGGCTAGAGTAAACCTGCTCAGCATGGAGACACACTGCTGCAGCAACAGATACATTGGCTAGACAAACCTGTCCAGCATGGAGACACTCGCGCAGCACAGATACATTGGGCAGATAACTGCCCAGATGGCGAACAACCTGCTGCAGCAACAGCTACACTGGAGGGCTGGACAAACCTGTAAGCATGGAGGCAAACTGCTGCAGCAAACAGTACTTTGGTCTAGACAAACCTGCCCAGCATGAGATTACACTGCACAGCAACAGCACATTGGCTATGACAAACCTTCAAGCATGGAGACAACTGCGCAGCAACAGATAAGTGGGCTAGACAAATGTCAAGATGGAGGACACACTGCTGCAGCAACAGCTACATTGGGGCTAGACAAAACTGTCAAGCTGGAGACACACTGCTGCAAGCAACAGCTACATGGGCTAGACAAACCTGTCAAGCATGGAGACACATGCTGCAGCAACAGTAAATCGGGAAGACATGTCGCAGGATGGAAGAACACGAACTGATCAAAAGCTGTTTTCTTTGGAAGACCGGGTGAGAGGAACTGGTAAACGTGACCAAGGGTGCCCCCAGAAACGTTCAAAAGACCACAGATCTCTTAGTAGTCAAAGTTCGTGCATTAGTTGTTTTAGTCAGTTGTTCAAGAAGCAGCTTCACGGGTCGGATCAGGGAGAAGACCTGGCAGCAGTAAGGTAGCTTCGAATAGGGAAAAACGGCGCTACGCCATCAAAAGAGCCAGCCGAAAAGTTTGAAAAAGAAACGATGCTAATGAGGAGCGACGAGACGAAAGGTAAAGTAAATGTCCGGTTGCAGCATTCTACATACCTCATAATGTTATAAGATTGGCAATTTGACATACACGCCGATTCGACTGTGGAAAAGACGTCTGTCATGTTACTTGAAAGAGAAACACGTGGGCCAGTGACAGATGTTATATACATTTTATTCGCGTCGCACCGCTACGATACGAGAAGTTCGTACCCCCTTTTCCTTGTTTCTGTCCCTATTTCTCTGTCTGACACATGCTGCAGCAACAGCTACAGTGGGCTAGACAAACTGCCCCAGAATGGAGACCACCACACTGCTGCAGCAACATGTACATTGGGCTAGAAAACATGTCAAGCATGGAGGACACAACTGCCGCAGCAAAGCTACATTGGGTAGACAAACCTGCCAGCATGGAGACACACTGCTGCAGCAACAGCTAATTGAGCTAGATAAACCTGTCAAGCATGGGAGACACACGCTGCGCAAAAAACTTACATTGTGGCTAGATAAAAACTGTCAAGCATGGTAGGACACCACTGCTGCCAGCACAGAACATTGGGGCTAGAAACCTGCTCAACATGGAGACACACTGCGCAGGCAACAGCTACACTGGGCTAGACAAACCTGCAAGCATGGAGACACACTCTGCAGCAACAGCACATTGGGCTAGACAAAACTTGTCAAGCATGGAGACACCACGCTGCAGCCAACAGCACATTGGGAGTACGTTGCCAGGGGAGGAAGGACACACGAATGCCAGAACGCCGTTCTTTGGAAGACAGGGCGTGATGAGAGGTTAAACTGACCAAGTTGCCCAGGAAACGCGTTCAAAAGACACAGATCTTACGAGTCTACGTTCGTGCATGCCAGGTTTTTGGTACGGGGCGGGGAGGTCCTTCCTCTATTGCCGCACGTGTTCAAAGACAGACTTCGAAGCAGTTTCATGGTAGGATCAGACCTGGAAGCAAGTAAGGTAGTTTTCAGATTGGGACAAACGGCGCTACACCAGCAAAAGATGCCAGCAGAAACTTTGAACTAGTATACCAAATTTGACTGAAGATAAACGAATGGTTTGCTAAAAACGGAACGAATAGCCGGAACGGCGACGGACGGACGGATAGGCACCGACGGATCAGACAGAAACAAGAGTTACCAAACCTTCAGCTCAGGGGGGGCCTAAGAAACGCTGTAATGAAGAGCGACTGAGACGAAACGGTAGAAGTAAATGTCCAGGCTGCAGTATCTACAGACCCCATACAATAATAATGAGAAAAATTGATATAACGCCCACTAAACGTAGGTACAGGGCGCTTACACAAGAATGAAATTGGAATTTTTTTAAAACATGAAACAAAAAATCAAATAACACGAGCAGACAAAACAATACTACTGTGTTGTAAAAATGCAAATAACAATCAGCAACAACACAAGCTGCTTGCTATCATATGTTAAGAGGTCAGCATTAGTAGTTCGGTTTTGTCTGCCCCAGATGAAGACGGTCGGTGCTCCATCAGTGATGAGACACAAATCGTCCCACAGAATCTCGCATGCGAGGCGTAGTGCTCTTCTCATATTATGTATAATAGAACTGGCACAAAAGGAGGGGATACTGACTTCGCAATATGACATGGGGTTCAATAACCAGACCAGTAAGTATACACTACATGTGGAAAATGATAGTTAGACTTTCCTGGCTGTAAATCGAAGAGATCAAGTCGAACTGTCACGTGACGCAGAGGGGATAAGCATCAGTGGGTGGTGTTATCGAATCACAAAACACCTTACACAGTTGAAGATTGTTGGGCCAACTGCTTGCTACCAGGCATTCAAGGCAAGGTTTTCATGCTAGGAACAGCCTCCTGAAGATTTTCTGGAGGATTAATTTTTTCTGGCGTCCCTATAATTATCATCTTACAGACCATACAATATGATATGATATGAGATGAGAAATAGGGAGATAGAGCGACAGATGGGAGAAATAAACAAAAATAAAACAGAGACAGATGAGAAAGAGAGAGAAAAGATTCGAGACAGAATGGAGGCCGGGAAAACAGAGAGAGAAGACAGGAGACAAGTCGAGAAACAAGACAGACAGACAGACAACAAACAGAAATAGATAGTCGACTGTAAACTGATGCGCAGATAACAGTAGCTGACAGCAGTTGACATAATTGCTAAGGCGCTCTACCGAATGAACGGATAATGGTGTTTACGTCCCGCGGTCTGGAAACAGCACATAATGGGCCATTTGTAGATACAAAAGAGGTAGGGAACTATTCCTGAATGGCAAGGCCCGGAGGCAATGCAACACCAGTAAAGTCGCAATTTTAACAATACAGATAAGTGTAGCAGTAAACAAGCCTCGTTTAAGCTCTCTCCACACGGTATTGATATTTTTTTCAAAGTAGGCGCGTGACTACCGAATAGGCATATGTGCTTAACTTGCCGTGACAGGAGAAAAAGGCGAAAACGGCCTATAGGCAATATGAAAACGGTGCCAAGGCCTACTAGAACTTTACGAAAACTTGCTCAGACCCAAAACAATTTTTGCAACATCCTTACCAAAGAGGGGACGTTATATAGGCCGCGAGGCCTAGGCTTGAGTTAGCCTTGTACATAAAAGGGGAAGATGTCATATATACAGGGGGAAGGTAGTGAAATGGAGGAGAGGAAAGGTTGAACGGGTACTGACACGGAGAAAGAAGAAAGATGATGAAAGGACAAGGACTACTGTAGGTAAAAAAGTGGTGTGGGAACGGGATGGAGGATGGGTAGGGGAGAGGGAAGGAAATTGACTGCACAACCACTCTTGGGGAAATGACTCACGTAAAATGTTACAAGGGCAAATGGTGCTGATGACCAAAGCCCATATAAAATGTAGGTTATACTAACTTGACAGTGGGCCTTGAAAACAAGTTAAGTGAACTCCGTGAATTCTAACTGATGAAAAAAGATCTGCTTCAAAGCTAGTAACAAGAGGTTTTACCCAGAATCCAGTACTGACATTGTGACTTGACTAATGAATGGGCTATAACTGTACTACTGGAACGGAGGAATTGGGTAAGTCTTTTGTAAGGAGGGTTTGGGAAGATAAAAGATTCTACTGGGTAAGTACAAAGAGCTGTTCTCCCAAGCATAGTATGCAAGATGGTAACATCACAGAGAAAGAAACTTTTATTTGTGTTCTGGTGTACAGATCACCAAACAGTTGAGGGAACAAAATGACAAATAAACAACTTATCAATGCAGTGGCTGGGGGATTTCGAAAGATAAAGAAATTGTTTTTACTCGGGGATTTTAACTAATCCAGAGATGATGGGCTCAATGAAATAGGCAAGATAGGATATGGATTAGGAGATTCATCTACTAAGACTAAGTATATGAACGGCTAGTCCGAGGAGGCCTAGCTTGCCGTCGAAGCGATGGCTCACTTCAAACGAAAACTATTTAAAAATTATATAATTTAATTAAAGGAACTATGCTAGGAATTCTTTTCCTTACTGATCCAGTTATCGATCGACAGTGTTTTAATTGTCAAATCTACCGAGAAATGGGGGCGAAGCGTGGCGAAAGTCTAGCGATCTCGATCTCTGATGGGTGACGCCATGTACGAACACTCTATTGAGAGAAACGGACAATCACATGCCGCGTATATTTCGCGAGCTCTCTCCCAAGTCTTCGTTTTGCCTTGATTTTGATGATGTGGTTGCTCATTGGCTGCGCTTTAAAATGATATCGTTTGTGGCGGATGTATTTTTACTCTGAGATAAGTAGTCCTAAAACGGAAGGAGTCCAAGCGTTAGACAATCAGAATCGGTTGTTTGTCCGCCATGTGAATTTTACTGGATTATGGATTTTTATGGACGTACACGATTATCGGCAAATACGTAGATTACACCCCTGCTCTCTATTTTGGTTTTCTTTCCGTGGTTGGGCTAGGTTAGGTTAGGGATAGGGTTAGGGTTCGATGGGTACAGTCGCATGCGAGAGGGAGATATTAATGAAGGTTAACTATTATCATACACCGGAATTGACATGCTCGGCGAGTGGAAGGTTGCGAAATATTTATTACAGTTTTTAAACGCTTTTGGCCATATTGGAATTCGTTAAAAAATACCCCATCAACACAAAGTAGAGGTTTTGAGCTTTCCATGATGGGTTATTTATGTGCATTGCGCAGTTTAAAAAAACTCGCCTCCGTGATTTGTTTTACGTCATTCGGTCTGCTCGAAACTCGGGAAACACGCGGCAGTCAACTTCGGTTTTTACCGTGGTTTTGGTTAAATTAAACACTCTTTCATGCACACAAATATAATCAAAACACGAGAGCAAGAAATAATCATCATCTTTAATTCTGTATAATAACACATAAAAAGTGAGTTAATCCAACTTGACAACTTTTAAGGAGTCAATGTTACGATTTTGCCGGCAAGCGTGGTAGCAGTAAGAAGAGCCAAGCCGCCACCTAAACTAAGTTCTTAGAGACAGTCCATCAAAATTACTTGTTCCAGAAAAGTCAAAGAACCAAACAAACACAGTGTTTACAGCAGCCTATATACTGGAATTAATTTGAACAAACCAAGATAACCTTGTGTCAGATATTGACTACTACCACCTTTGGAAAGATCTCATCATTCAGTTTTATGTTTTAACTTACATTTGTAAAAAAAACGATTTTAATACTGCTTATACTAAATATGTAGTCAATAAGGGAAAATATGACAAGCATGAGAGAGTTGGGATCTGGCAAAGGTCAGCACTTGAAAGGAATGAATGTACTGTCGGATGAGTGTGGAATGATTGTGAGTCGGACATTGTGGAAGCTTGTGACAATTTATGCCAAAAATTGGTATCACAAAACGGGTAACCAACCTGCGAAAGGACCACTTCAGATCTATCCTTGATAGATAAGAAAAGAAAAGGAAAGCGTTTCAAAACTATAAACGAAAAATACGACAAGGAAAAATGGGACTTTTTAGCCAGGGCCGAAACCAGTTAGACAAGGACCAGGAAAGCAGTAAAGGAAGAGGAATCTCTTTTGGCTAGGAAGCAAAAATCTCTAAAGTTTTTTTAATATGTATGGCAAGATAAACTAGAGAACAAATTTCAAAATTAAGGCAAAAGATTGGACTTATACTGAAACAGATATGGATAAGGCAATAGCCTTAAACGAGTTTTTTGGTAGTGTTTTATAAACAATGTACACAGCAAAAAATAGTTTGCCAAATTTTAAAGCACGTTATAATTCATGATTAACTCAGCACAATGGTCAGGAGCAAAGACTTGAAAGCACTACGCCTTAAAAATAGATAAATCACCGAAACTACATCCTAAGAGTCCTCAGGGAGTTGTCTAGCAGTGGCGTACCTCTAACATTTACAATAAATCGTATGTAGCAAATACCTAATAGCTGGGAAAGTAGCTCAAGTACACCAATATTTAAAAAGGGCGATAAGAGTAGTCCGGGACTACGCCCAGTGAGCTTTACCTCCATGTTTGTAACTTTTTGAAGGTTTTATCCCGTGACGCATTGTGTGATCATTAAATTGAGAATGCATATTTTAGCTAAAGACCAATTTGGTTTAACCGGGGGACGATTTGTGTCACACAGCTGTTGTCACCCTGGGAGACTGGATAGGTCCCCGGAGGAGGCTAGGCCAGGGACGCCGTCCACCTAGATTTTCAGAAGGCGTATCGATACTCTTTTCACACTTCAAACTCATATTGAAGCTGGCAGGGGGGTAATGGAGGTGGGCGGAGGAAGACTGGTTTGGGTGGATCAGGATTTTTGAGCGATGCGGCACCAATATTGCACTATAAAGGATTTAGTTCTAAAAGGTAGATGTCACTAGCGGGGTCCCACAGGTAGTGTCTGGTCAACTATTCCATTGTACTTTATAAATGATTTACCAAATTGGTAGAAGTAATATGAAGATCTTTTGCTGATGACACTAAGGCATAAATAATGTAGACAAACAATGATGAATCAAGAAAAGAGTTCAAATGTGATGATATAATTAGTTAACATGGCTGATACTTGGACACTGAAATTTAAAGTCAAGCGTAAGGTCTGCACCTCGGTAACAAATAATCCCAAGCAGACATAGATATGAAAATAATGAAGAAACGGTGCTGGAACCTACAGATGTTGAGAAAGTATTCTTGGGGGTGTTGGGGACCCGGGCTTGACTTTCGAACCTCACTAAATAATATTGTATAAAGGCAACAGGATGTCTGGGTGCTCGTTAGCATTATTACTAACAAAATCAAAAATATTAATCGATTCCTTTATTAAGGCTTGGTGAAGATACTATGTTACGAGTAGGAAATCCTGTATGGTATCCACATTTTGAGGAAAACACATTGATATGATAGAGGGAGTTCAGAGGAGGCTTACAAAAAAAGATGTTGGTACAAATGATCCCATGACCTATGAGGAAAGATTATTTAGCGGGATACCTAGCTAGAGTTATAGGAAGGATCAGGGGTGATATGAGTGAAGTATAAAAGATGTCACCATTTATACGATATTCCCTACTAACAGCTTGACTAACTCTTTGTGAGGGTGATAGAACGTGGCATTACTTTACGCTGTACCCAAAAAAGATCCTAACACCAGACTAGCACAAAACTTTTTACTAATAGAGGCAGAAATGCAGGAATACCTTCCCGATGAAGCCGTTAATGCAAAGCATTAAATTCATTCAAAAATATCATAGAAAGTTTTTCCAAAACAAATGGATTCAGTTAATAGACAGATTTAAAGGAATAAAAACACAGATTGCCTTAGTGTCATCAGGATGAAGCCAAACCAAATAACAAAACATAGTTCGAGGGCAAAAGGCAAACAAAATACCAATAGGGCATTATGCTATGCTAGGATACTACTACTATACTATTAATACTATAGTACCCGGGACGAAACGGCATAGGTTTAGTGAGTAGTCAAGTACTCATACTAGTATGATACTAATCTAGGCGCCACTGCCGTGTCACTGTGACAAGCACAAAATTAAAACAAACCCCACTTCTTCTTCTTTCTTCTTGACTGTGCGTGGCCACAATCAAGCTTGATTACTTTGCCACGGATGGACAGATCCAAAAATCAACAATGTGTAAGGGTTTTCTGCTCTAGTGTCAGAGATCAAAATACTAGGCCTAAAGAAACAAGGAAGCCAAATACTAGATAGGATAGGCTAAATGTCTAGGGTTAACAAAAAACATTACCCAGCTGGAGTGTGGAGAAGGAGTTGTTTGTACCACCTACCCTCTGAGTTACTTCCCTTGCTCGGGTCACTAAATTTGATGGTTGAGCCACTGTGCAGACGAACTTTTACATAAGGTGGGTTTGATCGCAGGTGAGTAAATCAAAACGATAGGCCAAAGACACTTTGGAAGGACTAGACCTAAAATCACAGCAATGGCAGAGGAAAGAGAACCATCCGATTTCAAGATCGTCTTGGATCGTCCCCACTTCAAGCAATACGAAAAAGTCTAACGAAATTCTGTCCACCATTTTCTCCGCGGCTGTGGGAGTGTTCATGGTTCTCACCTGGGTGGTTGTCGGGAAGGGGCGGCTCGGCAAACCGTTGCCATTGACGCGCCGGCGGTCGTCTGATGGTTTCGGGGCCTGTGGCTTCACTCACTGCGTGCTGGATGGGTATTCGGCTTCCCCACGCCACCCTGGCAGGGAATATGGACTTTTTGGCACAGCTTTGTAAAGGAGGTTTAATCTCTCTGGTCCTGTTTTCAGTTTCTGCGTGTCGTTGTGTGTGTACACGATTGCCTCACTATCAGTCATCTCTCATGGTTATTATTAAGAAAATTGAGGTGTGTGTGTAGCCCCTTCACAGATAAATAAAAAGGCAAGGTGTGTCTG